>MJUU01061783.1:39163-50692 GCA_002080025.1 Modiolus philippinarum | reverse complement strand
AAAAAAAACCCCCCCCCCCCCCCAAAAAAAAACAAAAACAAAAACAAAAACAAAAAACAAAAAAAAACAAACAAACAAAAACAAAAACAAAAACAAAAAAAAATCCCATTTTTCAGCTTGAGAGTATTTTCTGACCATCATCTAGCTTCTGACCACTTTTCAATAAATTCCAATAAGATTTAAAAACTTTATTCAACTTCTAAAAAAACTTTAATCTGTGGGTTAACATTCATTTTTGGCAAATTAAAAACTAAGTCCAAATACGTAAAGATACGGGAAAATGAAAAAAAATAAATTTTCACCTGGAGGTAATTTTCGGAACATTTTCTAGCTTCTGGCCAATTTTTATGGTATTCCAATAAGTTTTAATTACTGTATTCAACGTCTAAAAAAACTTTAATTTGTGGGTTAACATTTCATTTTTTGCACAAAAAAACTAAGTTCAAATACTGATAAAATACGAAAAAAAAATTCCATTGCTTGGTTAATCATGCATTTGTAAAGACTTTGTTAATAGTAACTTTTTAACTTCAATAAACCAGCCTTTGGTTTTATCATCTTTAATGGCTAGTTGACGTCTTGTCATTGATTTTTCAATAGAATCTTCTTCTAAGTTACAAACATTATTGTAGAAAATTAAAGTTTTGTAGTGAATTTGTAGTTCAATCGGCCAAAGACCTGTCAATACAAATACTGCACAGCCTGGTGCGTTCTTAGGTAGTGATAAGATCTGTTTGAGTATTTTTTTGAAATAATTCCATCTTTAATATATGTGTTTTATTTGGTAGTAAAATTTCCATACCATATAGCAGAATTGGCAAGACGTAAGTTTTTAGCAGCTGAATTGAGGTTTCAGGATCCAACCCATTATGTCCATGTAATCCAGAAGCCATAAAACTATAAGTTGTTCTTCTGGCTTTTTTTAATATTCTCCTGAACATTAATTTTGAATCAATATTTCAAGTGCACATTTAAGCTTGTGTATATACAATACAGTTGTGAACGCAGTAGTCAAAATATAAGTTTGAACACAATGATATACCTTCCTTTTTTCAAGAAAATTTACAAAATGTAAAAAATACCAAAGTAGCAATAACTTCTTCAAAATTTGATGAATCAATCTTGATACAGCAGGTGCAAAGGTTCGTATGGTACTTAACATTCCAGTAAAATTTGAGAAAGAAATTCTAAAGATGGTCTGAGATTGACTCAAGACAAAAATTTCCCACAGGTACTTAAGTATAAAAATATCAGAGTATCCGTAACTTTTACAAATTTTGATAAATCAATCTGAAAATACCAGGAACACAGGTTTATATAATACTTAGCATTCTGACAAGATGTGAAAAAGAAATTAAGAAGAATATTTGAGATAGGCTTCGGACAAATATTTCTGTATAGATTCTATGTAAGAAAAAAAAATGTGATATCTTTTTGAAACATCGATGAATCAATCAGATAATATTGTCTCAATACCAAAAACCATGTTCTAGTTGGACATGCACATGTTCTTTTGGTAAATAACATGCATACAAAATTTGATTGAGAAATTTTGAAAGGTTCTGAGATAAGCTCCTGACAAAAAATGTCTACGGACAGACGGACGGATGGACAAGGTGATTCCAATATAACCCCCTACTTTGTTGCGGGGTGGGAGGGGGTGGTTATTAAATGACAAAGCACTCCTGCAATCACGGTCATCTCTTCCCCGACAAAAGCACAATTGTCCTATAATCTGGTGAACAGATATAGCATATAGACAAACTTGGCATAGCAAAAAATTGAGATGTGGGCACTAAAAACAGGTGGTGAGGATGATACTTGGTAATTACAAAAGAAAAAAAAAATAAAATGCCAAAATTATAAAGTAGGATAGTGTATCCACATGAGATATGCTCTCAAGAACAAGTACACCATGACTGAAATTTGTAGAGAGCTTACATCTCACGCACGAGCAATTTTTTTCTATTAATTACTGAAAGTTCATGTTGTTTCAATGTTTTTATGCAACTTTATGGCATAACTCCAAATTACTTTTTATTTATTTATTTATTTATTTGTATTAAATTAATTAATTTAATTACGGTTTCATATGTAGCCAACTGCACACATCACCATTTTTGTAAAATAGAGGATTCAAATTGTTGATTTTTGAACATTTTACTCCACATTAATACTTAAACTAGCAGTTTCTAGTTTAAAAAATCAAATCAAATTCATTACGAGTACAAAAATATACATTATAAATTATTGGTATTTCAATAACATAATAATAAAAACAATTAACAATATGAGTTAAAATAGTCACAATGAAAATTGTATATGACACAATGGGAATTGTGTTGTATTTTTTATTTCCTGTTTTTACGTACAATGATATAACCATCTCAACTGACCCTAATTTCAAAGACCTCTGAACTTCCTGGGTACATTTCCTTTTCAAATATTAGAATTTGACTTTGTTTTATGTCCATGGCTTGCACTAAAAGCACACTCCAGCACTTTTATAATTTATGACTTAATGGTTTGCCATGTCGATACTGAATTCCTAATTTTTTAGTGACAGTCATTACAGCACCATTGTTATCATCAAATTCTAGCAGCTTCATAAATCCTTTTACAACATCTTCTACCCTATAAATAATACAAATCTGTATCTATTTTTTTGTTTGTTTTTTTTTTCTAATAATTGTATATGTAAAAATGCCCCAGTATTCTTCATTTTTTCATTCGTTAAAATCAAGTGAACAGCCTCTATATTTCTAAATGACTATGAGTGCCTTAGTTCTTAATGTTATCTTTTTATTTCCGTGCATTGTAGCTGTCTCACGTCCTTGTTTTGTCTTTGTTTTTATCTGTTACCGTTTTTGCCATGTCTTTGGACTTCGATTTTTGTAGTCATTGCTTCCCTTGTTCCTTCGGTATTCTACTGCGGTTGTAGTCTATTTGGAAATGTATTGGCAGAATGCATTTGTACTTTTTGGCTCCTTTGTGAATATATATGATACTGGAAGATATTCTATGGATCGGCCACGTCTCATACAACAAACTAGATTGATAACAACAAATCCCACATAATCAAATGTAACATTGTACAAACCATAAAGATTTCAAATAAAAGAATAAAAATATACTGCATATCGGAAAAAAAAAATCAATCAATCTAACATTTATAACCAAATCACTTTTTTCTTACTAATACCACAAACTAGATCAATTTTCCACAAACCACACTTAATTAAATGAATAATTGCACAAACCTCAACATTTGAAAAAAATACTAGGAAAATATGATAAATATTAAAAATTTCAAGGAACAACAAATTCAGAAAATTTGTATACACAAAAACCGTTTTGTTTTAATACCGGTACTAAAAAACTAAAAACCAGAACAATTCCACAAACTAGATAGATTTCAACAACTAACCACATAGATTCAAGATAAAAAAAAACATCAGCTAAATATATAGAAAATTTTAAGAACAATGAAGTTTTGTTCATTTCATAAGCAAAAATGCAGGATAATATCACAAACTAGATAGTTTTACAACAAACTAGACTTAATTGAAAGACAAATTACACATATAACTACAATCAAGATTTTAATTATGTAAAAATTCAATCAATACCAAAGTTGCATAATAATGGTAAATTTCGTCATGCTGTGATATTTATTTAAGGAGTAACCTCTCATAACAATATGGAAAGCCATACTCCTAAAGTAATAAAAAAGAAGTACTCATTACCAAAAAAAATGTCAAAATAGGAGGCCAAATTCAGTACCAAGGACACCCACCCAGTGCCATACACGGAATGAAGCCTCAGTATTTTTACGGGATTCGAATTTTTATAAAATCTTTAAAACGCAAGGTAATTTTCAAGCTTTCAAATAGGTTGATACATTAATTTGTTATTTTGTACACATAACTGGTTTGACTTTACTGACATATTAGGTTACTATATACATATATATTAATCGTCTAAGAAGCCTGACAAACCTGAACGGCTTCGTTGATAAGCTTAAAATTTTCCTATCGTTGTCTACGTTTGTCCTGCCTTTTAGTGTTTTTCTTGTGCAGTTCCCTGGTAGATAGTGGCATGTGATTATAATTTCCGGCCATTGTAAGTGTTTTCTGTTATCTTTTCTCCATTAATTTATACAAGCCCTTAAAAATCCATGATATATTAGAGAGCTAGTATTGAGATATGATTCATGGATTTATCTTTCCTCCGCGGAACTAGTCTGCTACCGTTAGATTTATAAGCAAACTTTAATAAAACGCAAACTTCAATGTCTTGACTAAACGATCCTGTACCTAATGTGTTTGTAGATACTGCATGCAGCTATTTTGGCAACTTAATGTCTACACAGTGCAGCTAATACCTAGATATTTGGATAATAAAAATCTATCGTATTGATAAATCAAAATTTGATGTGTAAATGACAAATAACTCACTGGTTCAATTACAAAATCTAGGTAAAAACAATTTGTCGGACTCTGTACAACACCAATCAGGCAGATTAAATATATGACGGACTTTAAAATACTTTAAGTATATAAAATTCGAAAGTCAACCATGTTGATCCGGTAGCCCCTTGGTTAAAGCGTTCCCTCAGAAATACTGAGATATTGCTGATGCAAATTCGAACCACATTTTGGGGAAGTCGACAAAAAATGAGAAATTGTTATATTTAAAGACTTGACTTCAAATTGAATTGAATTGAATTTATATTTCTGTGAATGAGAAAAGCTGCAAAATGTAGATATGTTGATTTCTGTAAAATGAAAAATCCAAGCCAACGTGTTGTAAAAATGGGATATCAACAATGAAACGATATTAAGTAAATGCACATGACATTGTTCTAAACAAAGTCCCGAAAAATACTCGATTAACAACGCTTTTAATGTTGTACTTTATCATGTTGTCACCATGAGGCCTTCAACAATGAGCTATGCAGGACATTCATCGAGTCAACTGCAAGAAAACTTGGCATAATAAACATTAAGATGTGGGCACAATAAATAGAATATCTGATTATCAACCCAATAAGCGAACTACAGTGTGATGGTGTATTTTTCAGTCCGAAATCCTAAATATCTCCAAGGATTAGACCAAAAACCAAAGACTCGTATACAGCGAACAAATAATACATTCATTGAAAGGATACCATTCAATGTTCTTATTTTACAACATTCGATAGCTTTTTAATCTGAGATATTCACTCACGTATTGATTCCAGTTTTTGAAATGAGATCCATTGCTCCTTTTTTACCAGCTTGGTCAACCCCGGGTGGTGGTGCAGCGTTGACGCCTGACCATTTGGCATCAAACATTGTCGTATCTGTGAACGCAGGACATAAACAAGTGTATCTGATACCACGTTCCTTATTGAGGGGATTGTTCTACAAAAAATATAAATTGGCCAGACTGAATTATCAAATCTAAACGATTAGCTCTGTCTTCAGCTGATTTTTCAGTAACTTCGGTATTTAGTTATTTGCTTTTTCATTTAGATCTTTTTGGTTAGTTTTCAGATTTTACAAATTATTGGTGGGTGGTCTTCCAAATGTTTTGATTTTATCTGCACTAAAGAGACATAAGTTGTTGAAATGAAATCATCGCTTAAGTATATTGTATGCAAATTAATAACTCTTCGAAAAGTAAAGTGATCCTATCAGTAAAAACCCACCTAAAAAAGAGGTGATTTTTTTTACTATAACGCCTTTTTTACAGAGCGATTAGCTCTGTCTTCAGCTGATTTTGTTTTTTTCATTTAGATCTTTTTGGTTATTTTTCAGATTTTACAAATTATTGGTATGTGGTCTTCCAAATATTTTGATTTTATCTGCACTAAAGAGACATAAGTTGTCGAAATGGTCACATACAGAAGCTAAATTTACAGTACCTTCGGTTTCTTCTAATTAATGATGTAGAACAAAATGATAAAAAGTTATCAAAAGTCGGTAGTTAACTGAAAGGAGATAAACCTAAAGAAGCATAGTCTAATATAAATATTTCATTCTAAATATGCATTAATGAAGCACTTGCTGTTCTCTAAGAAAAAAAAACACCTGCTGTTCTCTAAGAAAAAAAAAGATTTGTTCAAAGACGGAGGTAAACCATCCGATGAATAATTCATATCTAAAGTAAGTGAGAACCGAACCGTCAATCCAAAACGAATAACCCAAAGACAATTGCAACATCGGAAACAACAAAGAAACATAGACACAACATGAGCACGGCATAGAAATTTCTAATTTAGATGAAAACTTAAGATAATAAAAACAGCATGTGTGTTCTTTGCAACTGACTTTGGTATTAAAATATACTTAAAACTAAATATACTAAATCATCTCGGCACCGCTACGAATCATCCGTATAAGTACTACGGTTGACACTTTCGTACCACATACAGATAATGAAGTAGCATAATAAACACTTCTTTCAACATTGTTAACAGCACCAATATGTCGGCCTATAACAAACATTATCGTCTTTCCCTGTGCCTATCTCAGCCTGCAGAGCACTTCTGCAAAAGCCATATCCGATTGACCCTGACTAATCAAGAAGTTGACCTGGAGTTATCAAGGAATTCTCCTAACGTTTGGCAAACAATATCTTTTCATTCGTTCGGAAGGAAGGCTATGTGTGAACTGAAGTTATCAAATGTTGTTGTTGATGTTATGTTGTCAATGTATTTCATTCACTGGTAAATCGGATAAAAAATCGATATCGTTGTAATGTAGGTCCATTCTTCGTGCAAGTATCTCCAGTAATACAATATGTACCTTAGGCTATTCTGGATCTTGTATACTATTGTTTTTTCTGTTTTAGTCCTGTAGTGTAAGTGAATTCCACTTAAGTAGCTGAACAAGATTTGTGATCATTGTATTATTTGCTGATGGTGTCTCCATGCAGTTAAAAACAAATCTCTCTGCTTTGCGTCGCAATATGTCGAGTACTTATTCGTGATTCTTCCACACAGTGAGAGATATCTCGTGATGGTCTTGATATAATGCAGAAGGCATGTATTGACTTCAATGGTTGCCTTGTTTCATCTAGATTAGACCTGAAGAAGCCTACAGTACTGGGTGTTTATCCTTCAGTTTCTATTTTTTTAGTCTCTCACTGATGATATTGAGCCATGGTGAATTCTGGGTATACTCTTTGTCCTGTTGCTTCAAGTGCTTCCATTCAAGTTAATGGTTTTATTACATCAATATATATATATTGATAAAACATTATTTTGTCGGCCATAATACCTTCTTTTCTAATATTACCATATGTCCAAAAAAAACTTATGATAAAGTACTAACAAAAATCATGTACATGTATAATGCTATTAATTGAAGCAAATGTACACATATTATGCGGCATATATAAACCATAATAACTTACAGCAACACTCCTAGTAAAACCAACAACTCCATATTTAGAAGCTGAATAAACAGGGGTATAAAATACTGGCGTCAAACCTGCAAATTATTTATCAAATATATTAAGTATTTAGTAAACATGTGATTGAACATTTTCATAATATACGGTCAAATGAAGTAATATTGCAGCTAAATTGAGACATCACAGACACCGTTTAGCATTGATAAGGAATAACAAAACAACGAAGTTACTGAAACTTTAGTCTCTGCATACGGCCATTTCGACAACTTATGATTGAAGTTATGTCTCTCTAGTACAGATCATTTCAAAATAATTAGAAGATCGTGGACCATATTTGTGAAACATCATAAAGCACAATAACCAAAAAAGATCTAAATAGAAAGACAAAATAAAGCTAAGGAAAGATCAGTATGCTATCACACTTGTAGTTAATATTTAGAGTTTATGTAATCCTTCTCTATCATAAGTTACCATATAAGGAAGTATTGTTAACATATTACTTGAGTTCGTCATAATTCGAGAGGAAGATCTTTCTCAAGTATCTATGTATCTTCATTCTATCTCCTCAATACCAAACTTTCTAAATTACGGTTTTGTAGATTGTCGTTTCATCATCTTATCTCTTTAATGCAGGTCAAATCAAATAATAACGACGTCAATGAAACAAAAAGGATGTTATTGAAAAATTGAATCACAATTTGTAGTGTCTTTAGACTTTGACACACGTCATTAATATATCGTCGTTTTCCCATAGGTTTGGACACAAAGCGCTTTAGGTATATTAGAATTACTACCTGCTGTAGAACTGACATTAACCACTACACCCCCATGGCCTCCTTATCTTTGTATTGGACCCTACCTACTGTAAAACTTACATAAGCCATTACATCCTTTGTGCTCCGAAACGGTATCAAAACAAAACAGAACCTACCTGCCGTAGAACTGACATTAACCACTACACCCCCATGGCCTCCGTTATCTTTACTTAGATATTGTGTTGCTAAGAAAGTACCATCAATTACACCTACCTACACAAGAGAAATAACATGTTTTGTTTAGTTGTTCATGGCACTGGCTTACAAACAAAATGTAGAATGTCATAAGAATTTTATAAAGGCAAGTGTCAATGGATAGAGCAAATAATGAAACACCAAGAAGACTATCTACTAATAAAAAAATAGATAATAGGTTCTTCTTCATCTTCTTCCGATTTGGTTCATCCCTCAGTTGTCTGAGTATTGTCGAACAACTATATACAAATACGCGACAAGGAACAACTGTACATTTAAAAGAGTCCGTATATACCATCAAAATCGTTGACAACTTACTCAGCGGTCTGGAATTCCACTTTGAAGGCTTCCAAAGTAGGGACGGCTACCAAGCTGCATGGCATGGCATTCCATATCCTGATGATTGAGGGGAAGAAGGAGAACTAATGTGTCTTAATCCGGGAGTGTGGCACTATAAACCTCATTGTGTGACCTCTGGTCGTGGTAGTGGTTGATGGTACTAGGTATGGATGCATTGGAATGGCAATCAGATGGTATACAATCCTGTACATCATTACAGTTTTGATGTTTTCTCTTCTTTGTTGTAGTGAGGGCCATTTAAGCTCTGTTGTCATCTTTGATACGCTGTTGTAAGATGAGTAGTCTCCATTTACAAATCGTGCTGCTCTGCGCTGTAC
This sequence comes from Modiolus philippinarum, assembly GCA_002080025.1. Classification (NCBI taxonomy): domain Eukaryota; kingdom Metazoa; phylum Mollusca; class Bivalvia; order Mytilida; family Modiolidae; genus Modiolus; species Modiolus philippinarum. Next base: position 41,604 of record MJUU01061783.1, on the reverse strand, counting down.
CTGTTCAAGTTTATCTATATTACGCTTGGTGTGAGGATCCCATTCTGTTGCTGTGTATTCCACATTTGGTCAGATTAACGTGGTATAACATTGTTTTTTAACCTTTTTACTGCAGCCGCTGATGTTTCTGCGGAGGAAGGCACAGGTGGGGTTCGCCTTCTTCGTGATATTGTCGATGTGTTTGTTCCAAGATAAATTGGTGCTGATGGTCAAGCCACGTACCTTTATGCTCTAATTTATTTCCATGGATGGTGTAATCGAAATCCATAAGTGTTCTCTTATTCGAAATGTTAATAACCTCACATTTGTCTGGATTAAATTCCATCAACCATGTCTTTTCCCATTGTTGCAGTGTGTCCAAATCTCTCTGTAGTTCTTTAGCATCCTCTGTACTATTGATGGTACGATACACAAAGCAGTCATCTGCGAAGAGTTTAGCTTTTGATGAACGATTTACCACAGAACATTTTGGAAAAAGACATATGCAAGTTTTTCATACCATAGCGTTTGAGTTTAGTAAGAAGTCTCTGATGTGGCACTTTATCGAACGCTTTGCTAAAGTCAAGTAAAATACTATCAACTTGTTGGTTTTTGTTGAAGCCTTCTGCAAGATCTTGTATTGTCAGTATGAGTTGGGATTCACATGATCGAGATTTACTGAATCCATGCCGTAGGTCATTTAAAATGTTGTTGTCTAGATGTTTCATTACAAGGCTAAATACAATATGTTCTAGGATTTTGCAACTTATCGGTGTTAGAGATCTTAATATAAGGTAAGATAAGGGATATCTTCAACAAGTACGAGAAATTTCTTATTTTCTTGAGTGAAACGAGTGTACTTTTTGTACGAGATTGCATTTCTTCAGACACATGTAAAAGGTTATAAGATTAAAGATGCTAGATCTTTCAATCTCACTTATAAATGCATTGATGATGTTCTTTCCATTGATAACGCATCTTTTGCTAAATGGATCCCATCAATATATTTTAAAGAATTAGAGATAAAACAAAAGAATTCGCGATGTTTTTACTTGCATCTCAATCGTCATCTTTGTACTAAAATTTACGACACAAGGGACAACTTTAATTTCAAAATTGCAATGTAAACACCTTAATTATGAAGTTCCGCATGTCATGTAAAATAAGCCTCTCTTTTATAAACAACTTGATAGTCGAAGTGAGAAGTTTCACGACCAACAGTTCTCTCGGTAGAATCTATATATACATACCAAATTTATCATTATGGTTTTTCTGACTTGATTTTCTACCCCTATTCCAGCATTATTTACAACAATGTCAATTCTTTTAAACTTGTTCATTGTTTCCTTAAACACGTCTGAAAATATATATCGGAAGATAAACAAAGTACAATTACTGTATGGTTGTTATATTTCGCGGAGCATTAATTTTCGCGCTATTTGCGTTTAAAACTATAAGCGCGAAAATTTATACCCGCGAATATTTTACTGTAAAGCTGAATGTAAATGAACATAATGACTCTAACTAATAATCCGCGAATATAAAACCCCGCGAATAAAATCAACACCGAAAACCGCGAACATTTCGTACCGCGAATATAAAGCCCTATACAGTATAATGTAATGTAATATATATATTCGCGCCTGATGATCATCCCGACATTGTTTATAGATCTGTGAATTTGTATCAGCAAAGTTTTGGTAATTCCCTCTATTGGAGTCGAACCATCGCTGTTGTGACATCCATGGCAGTTCATCTAGTGCCCTAGACCACTCGGCCACCCAAGCTATATAAAATGTAGCTTTCGGTAACCGGGTGAAATCTTCTCGTAGGTTTAATCTAGGGTTGTAACGAAAGTACATGATGTTTTTGAGCTCAGTGCGGATTTTATTTGTGGTAGTTCATACTTTTAGTGCTTCTCTCTGTACTGTTTGTCCAGAGTTCTTTTTATTATGTTTTTGATAAGTTCCATTAAAAATATATACAGAACTTGACTAAACACAAGATGTACAAGGTAGGCGGTAGCAACGCGTAACGTAGACCATAGAAGTCGTATACTTTTCGGAGCACCTGATGACATAGCCGTGTTTTGTGGTGGTTCATACTTATAGTGCTTACTCTTTGTCCAAAGTTCTGATTATTATTTTTTTAATAAATTCCATAAACCTTATTTGTTTTGTTTCCTGTACACTGTCATAATTTTTTACTTTGATTTTCGCCCTTTGCTTCAGTATTCTTTCGGCAATGTACAGATAAATTATTTGAACAGTACTAAATACCGTAGTAACATACTTTCCAAACTCAGACGATCTGTTACGTCACATTGAACAAAGGTTACATTGTCAACTCCAAACATCGTTTGAAATCTGGACAAAGTCTGGAAACCTTGGTCTGTCTCAATATCACACAGACATACCTGAAATAAGAATAAAAAATAAATTGTATTATTACATACTTAGTAG
>MJUU01061783.1:27107-39019 GCA_002080025.1 Modiolus philippinarum | reverse complement strand
GTTTAATACATGTGCATTTCCATATTGACCTGATTATCATCCCTCGACCCACATTGTCCCTCGACTTCGTCTCGGGCCAATATGGCTGTCTCGGGATGATACCCAGGCCAATATGGAAATGCCCATGTATTAATCTGTATATATTCTCCGATTAAAATTAAATAGTATTCCTATTTCCTGGAATACATGGAATGCTTCTTTCTAAATCATAAAATATTGAGATTTTCTGTCAAGATATACATCTCTTTGACACATTCCCCCTTTCTTTTTTCTATTAATGTGAATAATTTCGGTATTTTTATATAATTGTAGTAACTTTTAAATCTGTTATTTCATATGATAAAGAAAGAAAATGGGGTAAATGTCAAGGAGACAACATCCCATCTCCAGGTTAAAACTACCCAAAACAAAGCATCTATGGGTCACCGTACGGTCTTCGACACAGTGAGAAACCTCACACCATAAAGCAAGCCCTAAATGGCCCCCAAAAAGTAAAAAAGGGAATAAATCAATGGAAACAAATCACTTCCAATAACCTGAATATCAAGAACTCTGTAGATGTGTTGTTTTTTAAGAAGATAAATGCTGACATCCGATAGAACCAATGTCCAGTGAAAGAAATGAAACTCTTCAGCGTTTAATTGGAACAGTCAAGGACATAGCTTGAAATTTCGGAAGAATCAAGGGTATTGCTTGATGCACCAAGTAACTTATGTAGTAGGAACTGAACTGACTCTTCAATATATAAGGCACTTGTACGCATGACAACCTTTTAAGATCTGCTTATGCTTTTGTAATATTTGATCATGTTAAATTTCCTTCTAGCGACATTTTTCCCTGGAATTTGTTTTGGAAATGGAACCTTTTTTAAGACTTAGACTTTGTTTGTTTGCTTTTTTGTTGTTTTTTTTTGGTCTTTTTTAAGTAGCGAATGTTGCTTTGCGGAAATTTGATACCGAAAGTGAGTCCCCAACCTCAAGATCATACCAGGATATCCTCAAAGGAAAATTGACTGCAAATCATTTCACATTCGACTTTTATATTTTTTAAATGTTAAAAGCTGATGTAACACAGGTTTTGTCATCGTTCTAACAGAAATTTCGGTATGTTTAAAAACCATCACTTTAAACCCAAACCAAAAATATGTCGTTGGAATTTTGCTACCATTCTTGTTACTTGTTGTCTATCAGATTGTATACATCTTTCGGTTTATAATTTTCCAAATATTTATATTTCATCTGCACTGAAGAAACATTTTAAGTTGTTGAAATGGCCATCTGCAGAAACTGCATTTAAATTCACCTTGTATTTAGTAATTTGTTGATTTTAAATATTAGCGTTAAAAGTTTTGAAGTGTACATTAATATAAAGAGAAGACCATTTGATTCTGGGAAGGGGGACGGCGGGGTGGGGGCTGGCAGTAGTTTTTGTCACCTGAACACTAGTGAAGAGAAATATTCTGGGTCGCATTCGATTGGCCTGTGAATAATGTGATGGACGTGCAATACAGCAAACGAGTTCCGTCTGTACCTACTGGAAAGGTGGTGTGATTGGAACAGTCACGTGACCAAGAGGGAAGCCACATGTTTTGATTAGAACATTTTGCAAGTTTTTGACAAATAAAAATTACTTTCTTGATTGTTATAAGAATGAAATTGATAAATAACATATATTTATTGATGTCAACAACTCTCAGAATGCGAGCGAAGGGTTTCAGTGCTATTAAAATAAAGAAATGTAAAAGGGTGTACTGCACAGTTAGAACATGAATAAAGTGTCGTGGAACAGGTCCTTAAAGGAAAGACAACAGTTAAGCATTTTCTGATCCATTTCGCATCAAAATTTGCACCATGGGCACAGTAAACACAAAGTATTATATAAAATAACGTAAATATGACAATATATTTTTCATCTAATGTTTAATTTCAAGTTTTATTTAAGAAATATTTCCCACCTTTTGTCTTCCATCATAGAGAGCGCGACTTCCTGTTCTGTGACATTCAATTCGTCTTTGCAGAACACTCTGTACTGCACATGTTCGAGCGCGACCCTGGACTATGTCTCCTCGAAATTAAAAATAGATATTATGGCCCCGAATTCCATAGTGTGGTAAAAAAATAATATTTGCCTTTTTTGGTTGAAAATAAATTTCCTGACATGCAATTTTGCAGAAGAAAATATCATTGCTAGACACATTTTTCCAGGCTGCATCCTCCAAATTAAAAGGTCCTTATTAACCTGTTAAAATATGAACTGGACATGTGGGGGGCATTTTTTAAAACTGTCATTAAAATAAAGAATAGACGGCTTTGAATTTTCCTGGAAAATTTTGACGTCACAATATAGATTTTTGGACGTCACAATATTATGTGACGCAATTTACTACATGTACGATTGACCAGTCAATCAGAGCAATATTCATTTGACCGTAAAAAGAAATTGGAACTGATTGGTCTATAATATTGGCGTCCGGTTCCAACAAAATCTAGGACCCGGGCTCAAATCACAGGGCGATCGGCACAAGGCTCTATATACATGGTCTTCAGGCTCTCAGAGAACTGTGGAGTCCGTGCTATTTACCCCAAAGTGCAGAGGGATACTCACTTTTGGCCACTGTGACTTAGGACTACACGAGTTACCTTTCCACCCTCGTTTAATATTGCTTCTGCATATGCCCTGCCAAGGCCTCTGGCACTACCAGTTATTAATGATACTTTCCCCNTTGACAAATAAAAATTACTTTCTTGATTGTTATAAGAATGAAATTGATAAATAACATATATTTATTGATGTCAACAACTCTCTGAATGCGAGCGAAGGGTTTCAGTGCTATTAAAATAAAGAAATGTAAAAGGGTGTACTGCACAGTTAGAACATGAATAAAGTGTCGTGGAACAGGTCCTTAAAGGAAAGACAACAGTTAAGCATTTTCTGATCCATTTCGCATCAAAATTTGCACCATGGGCACAGTAAACACAAAGTATTATATAAAATAACGTAAATATGACAATACATTTTTCATCTAATGTTTAATTTCAAGTCTTATTTAAGAAATATTTCCCACCTTTTGTCTTCCATCATAGAGAGCGCGACTTCCTGTTCTGTGACATTCAATTCGTCTTTGCAGAACACTCTGTACTGCACATGTTCGAGCGCGACCCTAGACTATGTCTCCTCGAAATTAAAAATAGATATTATGGCCCCGAATTCCATAGTGTGGTAAAAAAATATTTGCCTTTTTTGGTTGAAAATAAATTTCCTGACATGCAATTTTGCAGAAGAAAATATCATTGCAAGACACATTTTTCCAGGCTGCATCCTCAAAATTAAAAGGTCCTCATTAACCTGTTAAAATATGAACTGGAGGGCATTTTTTAAAACTGTCATTAAAATAAAGAATAGACGGCTTTGAATTTTCCTCGAAAATTTTGACGTCACAATATAGATTTTTGGACGTCACAATATTATGTGACGCAATTTACTACATGTACGATTGACCAGTCAATCAGAGCAATTCATTTGACCGTAAAAAGAAATTGGAACTGATTGGTCTATAATATTGGCGTCCGGTTCCAACAAAATCTAGGACCCGGGCTCAAATCACAGGGCGATCGGCACAAGGCTCTATATACATGGTCTTCAGGCTCTCAGAGAACTGTGGAGTCCGTGCTATTTACCCCAAAGTGCAGAGGGATACTCACTTTTGGCCACTGTGACTTAGGACTACACGAGTTACCTTTCCACCCTCGTTTAATATTGCTTCTGCATACGCCCTGCCAAGGCCTCTGGCACTACCAGTTATTAATGATACTTTCCCCTTTAAATGCATTTTCAACTCAGTTTATAAACTTGAAAGTTTTCATTTAGGTGTAGATCGAAGTTCATTGTTGATGTGCTATATTTTGACCCTGCAAAGTAAATTTTATAGATGTCGGTTTCGACAATGAAAAATATTCGAATGACACCATCTGAAATCACGGAGACTCACTATATATATATTCTATGTAAGACCACATTAAAAAATCATGAAGCCATTTCTTATCCAATGTCTTAAAATTTGCACTATAAAAATGGGAAATTAATCAATTTTGTTTGCTTATTTGGACAAAATTTTCTTGTTTGTCATTTTAGAGAAAGGATGATCTAAACAGAAAGTTACTTGCATATATAAGGATTTTCCACAACAAAAAATTATTTCTATTGAAATGATTGAATTTTTAAAACTACAACTTCTAAAATTGATTCAAAATTATCCATAAAAACTCGGCAAGAAATGATCTAATTAACAGTGAAAACTATATCAAAATCAGATAAGAAATGGCTTCACAATAATTTTTTGAAAAAATGTCGTTTTATATGAAATATATGGTGAAAAAAACTTGGCGACCGAGTACTTTTTGCATGTCTTGTTCCGTATTTATAATTTACATGCATGCATAAATATGAGCCTCCAAAATCTGAAAATTGATAAATTAGATATTGACTGTCAAACCTAGTAGATGAAAATTCTAGATTGCCCCAGTTGCATTCCAAAGAAAATAACAAAGGATCTCTACTGTTCACCGTGTGAACATTATAAACATATACCGACAGAAATTGTTACATTATAAGAATCCTATTTCATTCATTTATAAAAGTTACCAAAATGCCCTCGAACATATAACTTTATGGCTCTGTCACATTAAAACTTGTGCCGACGTGTGGGATTATATTTTTTTTCATAAACACTGGTATGCGTTGTGTAAATTAAGGTTACATTTCAAACACCTTAGAAATACGTTGTCACATATAATAACGGCAGTAGAATACCGAAGGAATAACGGAAGCGACGACCACAATAATCGAAGTCCAAAGACATGGCAAAAACGGCAACAGATAAAAACAAAGATAACAAGACGTGAGACAGCTACAATGCACGGAAATAAACAGATGACATTAATGTGAACTCCCATGAAAGCCGGGAGTTACATTAGGCGCTCCGGAAGGGTAAGCATGTCCTGCTCCGCTAGCGGCACCCGTCACACTATCAGTGAGTCAATCATAGCCAGGGTTGAGTCAAAACCGGTTATGTCAAATCTGTGAAGACGTGAAATCTAGTTGAAAATGTCCGTTTTCATTTGGGACACAGACACATGTGAGGTATGCGTAGTCGAACGTCGCGTCCGTCGGAGGATTTTGAACATGTTCAACATGTTATTCGCACGTTAACGCGGAGTGTGATATCTAGTAGTTTTTGTACTATTAAAACCATGGGGAACACATACCGTGCGTCTTTGTAACTAACGAATTACGTATCAACTAATGTTTTATATAAATGGTTAAAGGCCCCGTCACTCTTCAACGTTTTAGCCAACGTGAGCCGACGTTCGCAAATTTTTCTTAGAACGCTGTGTATAATGGTCATATAAATTTAATTGAGCACACCAAATCATACATAAATGTACTTTTTCAGACAAATTACATCACATTTTTTTCACGAAAGAAATGAAGGTTAATATATTTTAATAGAACGATTTGTCTTATCTAACTGAACACTTTGTTGTGGTGCTTTATACACTAAAAACCGTGTGTTAGCATGTGCAATATATTTGGTTTGTAATTATGCAGAAACCAAATATTTCATACAGTCAAAAATATAGATTCAATGATTTCTTGCTATTTTTTTACTTTTATGTCGAGTGTTTATTTAAGCATATATCAGGGGAAATAACGAGAGCAAGAGCAATATCCGAAATTTTATATGAAAAGGGTAATAAGGGTGGTTACGACAACTAAGGAAAATGTATATAATTTTTTTAGAAAAATGCACCAAAATCAAAATCCTTACCACGTGCACATCTTCAATATAAGTACAAAATGATATCCAAAATTTAAAAAAAATCCTAGCATGAAAACTGTAGGAGGAGTTGCGTGGACAATCTACGAATCCTCTATTACTAAATTAAAAAAGAGAGACTAAGTTCAACAATGTATATTTAAAAAAATCACCGAAATCAAAATCCATTCCACATGCACATCTTCAATATATATAGGTACAAATAAAGACTTCTTGGCATCAAAACTTTCGGAGTTTCGCTGACAAACTATATACCCTCTAACTACTAATTCACAAAAAGACGAAGTTCATCAATGTTATTTTCAAGACACATGAATAAAAATCATTACCAAGTGCACATATGCAATATAGGTACAAATAATGTGCAAAATAAAAACTTCCTAGCATTAAAACTGTTGGAGGAGTTGCGCGGACAAACTATTTGCCCTCTATGAAAAACCACCAAAACGACTAAGTTAACAATTTTTTCAGACAAAAATGCACCAAAATCAAAATTCTTATCACATGTACATTTTCATTATATGAACAAATGATCTGCAAAATAAAAACTTTCTAGCATAAAAACTGTAGGAGGAGTTGTGCGGACAAACCATGTACCCCACGATGCGGACGGACGCACAGACGGACGGACGGGCAGGGGTAAAACAATATCCCCTACCGACTTTTCGTCGCGGGGACATAAAAAAAAACAGAAAGCTTTAAATTATGCCCACATAAGAGTTCAGTGTATCAGTAATTTAAAGCAACAAAGAATTTCATAAATTTTCTGCCACTGTTTCTGAGAGCTACCACGTCCATTTTGGTTATTCACACTACTTGGTCTCTTGTCGCGTATGACTATATCCCGCCCCCTTAAAATCAAATGGTTTCTTCCTTATTCACGTAGTATTTATGTACAGTTCCATGTAAAATTCAAAAATCTAGTGGCGCGTAAGTGAAATGAATTTTCTTTTCCTGTTAATGTTTCAGTTTGGCTTTAAAGATTAGTAAGAAATATACCCATACCCAGTTTTTCTTTTTTACCAATTGCATATTCTAGAAATAAATCTCGTAGAATGTACTACAGGTGAAGGATACCCCCTAGGAACATCGACCTGTTATCGGGCCCATTACTTTTCCGGAATTTTTTTTCGAATGTTCATTATTAGTTTCCGCAAATTAAAAGTTTACGTTTCTGGAAATTTACCAGGGCCTGGTTCACAAGGTAACTGCATTACTATTACATTCAATATATTTTATAATGGTGAAAAAGATGTTTGACAAAAAAGATCGCCAATTTTATGCAGCATTTGTACTGGGTGGGTCAATTTAATGGGGTACTTCTTTTTTTATTGAGTGAAAATTCAGAAATATGTTGCCTTTAAAATTAACCACATGTAAAGTGAACATAAAGGTCACAGATGCTCAATTTTTAATAAAAAACAATAAACATTTATGGGCTATAAAAGTACATGTTTCTTACTCTTAAATATTGTACCTGATACGTCAATGTAAAAAGTCAAATCGCCAAAAATGCATATTTAAAAAGGAATAAACGTTCAGAATTATTGGATCATGTAGAGGTCTTCACTATATATTATCTATTTTTAGCTCACCTGGCCTAAAAGGCCATGTGAGCTTTTGCTATCACTTTGCGTCCGTCGTCCGTCCGTCCGTCGTCCGTCAACAATTTCAAAAATCTTCTCCTCTGAAACTGCTGAGCCAATTGTAACCAAACTTGGCCTGAAGCATCACCAGGGAATGCAGTTTAACAATTGTGTTCAATTAGTCCGAAGACCAAACAACATGGCTGCTGTTACTAAAAATAGAACATAGGGGTAAATTGCTGTTTTTTGCAAATAACTCAAAAACCGTTACAAATATAAAAGAAATAAGAAAAAAAGTGATCAGCATAGCAAGATCTACCTACCCTGCAATTTTGAAGAAAATCCGAAAACCCGTCTTGGAGTTATTGCCCTTTTTCTGTAAAATTTGCAAAATTTTAACTTTATTGATTTTTTTATCAGAAAAACGACAAGAGATAGAAGTGAATTTTAATTGCAAAAATGTTCAGCATGTCAAGATCTACCCACCCTGAAATTTTGAAGATAATCCAAAAACCCTTGTAGGAGTTATTGCCCTTTTTTCACGGAATTTTCGAAATTTTCATATTTTTCATCTTTTATTTCCAAAAAGATGAAGATGAAGATGAAGGTTAAGTGTAAATTGATAAAATGTTTGCAATGCTGTGGCGACTTCAAAACTGATGTTGAAAATTATTGATTGACCGCCATTTTCAAAATGGCCGCCAAAAAAATGCGGGAAAATTCAACATTTTCCGATTTCAATGAAATTAGGTTTCCAAATAGATATTGATGTTGCGACTTCAAAACCGGTGTTGAAAATGTGTTGTTGACCACCATTTTCAAAATGGCCGCAAAAAAGGCGGGAAAATTCAACATTGTCTGATCTCAATGAAATTTGGTTTGCAAGTGGATATTGATGTCGTTACTGCAAAACCGGTGTTGAAAATTGTTTGTTGACTGCCATTTTCAAAATGGCCGCCAAAAAGGCGGGAAAATTCAACATAGTCCGATTTCAAATTCGTCTTTAAGTCCGATTTCAAACGCCACTGTTATCTACCTGTATCAAGTAAGTTATAATTTAGTCAAAGTTCAGATAATTTTAATTGTTATAAGAGATCAATAGCCTCTTTGATATTAAAAAGTTATTCCCGCATTGACCATATAAAGAGATAACTGAGCGATCTATTTCATTACGACTTTTTGAGTTTCAGGCAAATACATATATATAGTTTATAACATTCATAGTTATTTTATTGTGCAATCATACTTACTATTTAGTGCATTAGAAGAACAAAATCATTTTATGATCAAACACTTTCCCTTTTTGATATATATATTTTTTATAGAATGTATTACAACAGGGGAGGTGATTCGCTTATATTTACATAGAACCTATGGTAGTATAACCATAACAAAGGTAAGAACTTTTGACAAATCGAAGACTTGTTTTCATATTCCTATGAAATTGAATTTTTAAGGACTCGTAAAGATCATAAATCAAGATGCTAGATCCGTCAATCTCACTGATACATTGATGATGCTATTTCCATTTCTAACGCAATTTTTGCTAAATGGATCCAATCGATATTTCCCAGAGATCTAGACAAAGGAAACGACAAAAACCACTAGATCAACATCTCGAGTATGACGAAAAGGGTCATATCAGTACTAAAATTTACGAAAAAAAGGACGATTTAAATTTCAAAATTATCAATTTCACAAACATTGACAGTAATATTCCAACTTGTCCTGCTTACACAGTTGATTCGTTACACGAGAAATAGTACAAATTATATAGACTTTCTATTTAGACATGGTAATCTTCGTGACCGCCTGATTAATCAAGGCTACAAAAATTCCGTCTCATACGGTCATTCAAGAAGTTCTTAAATAGATATTATTCCCTTGTGGAAAATTTTGGTGTTTCGGTCCGAACTCTGATTCAAGATTCTTTTTACTGGGATAATCATTTCTTTTTACTGTCTACGACCATTCGATAGCAATTGCTATGGATACTATCGCAATAAAAGGGGAGGTTTGTTGTGCCATAAAACTGGTTTATCCCGAAATTTCTTTTGAAATGCCTGTACCTAGTCAGGACTATTGTGGCCGACAATTTTCCCGGTGATTTTGCACCTGTCTGTCTTTTTGCCTCTTGGACTTTGGCTCTTGGCCATTCTGTTCGGTTTTTTTGCTATAATTCGCATTGTTTATGAACAGACTTTAAGACAAGACAAAACCCTCTGAAATTAAATGGAATGTGTGCGACCCTATTATGAAATATTTTGATTTTTATATGAAACTGTACTTATAATGAGGTTTTCTGCTTTTTTCGGACAAAGAATACCTCACGTTTAAAGAAAAAAATATTGAAAAAACCTTGTTTCAAACTAAAAAAAAGCCTCAAAAAAGAAAAGGAAAAAAAAATTGAAAGAATTATTTACATTCAAACAAAATAAATTATTCTGGAATCCCTGATCATACATAGAGATTATTATATGGCATTTTTCATATCATATCTCATATCATCCCGAGACATCCATATTAGCCCGAGGGCCGGAGGCCAGAGGGCTAATATGGGTCGAGGGATGATATGGGGATATGATATGAAAAATGCCATATCATAAACTATTTATCATATACTTCAACATTTAAGCAGCTTTACTCTTCTTTATTTCATTTTTAATTTGTTTGTCTTTTAGTCAGTGTCATTTTCATCGGAATTGGTTTCATTTTTGTTAACATTATCTCATTTTACAAACTTCAGTATTTTGTATTTATTATGTTAAACAAATTAAACGTATACCTCTCGCTTTTTACTAAAATGAAACAATAAAATGCTCACTTATGAGTATAGAATAGAAAACTTGAATGGCTTTTGCCACCCCTTTTTTTCTTTCGTGTGTGCTTTACATTTCATTTTCAACAGCCATCCAACAGACAGGTTATTTTCAAATCGAAAAGTAAGTTAATGGTACTTTACCTCGTGCCATTAATTGTAAGCTTTTTTGTACTGAAAGTTGTAAATAAATTGCTTTGAAATATTTTTACACAAGATCATTCAAATGAGACCATTGAGATTAGGCAGGTTTCGTCATAGCTGATACATTTGTGTGACAAACACTTACATTTATTACCAACGCTTATATTTAGTAAAGGGTCCTGGAATAACTGAAACTTGATTCAAGGTGAACATCTTGCTTAGTCTTTGCTAACACTGGTAATTTTCTTCATAAACCGACAAAGTATTTTCAAAACAACGCGGGTCATTAAGGTGTCTCAGTGGTATTATTCCGCCATTTTTGTCTAATAATTGTTCATTGAGGTTTCATTCATTGAGATTTCATTCATTAAGAAATTCAACAAAATAGTTATTTAAAATGAAAAGAAAGTTCAAATGTATTTAAAATTTATATTCCTAATCATTTTATTACATTTTCGTTACAAAATCGTGAGCTAAAACACATGAGCTTTTAATCTGTTGCTGGAATTACAGAACACAGAAATTACTCAAGGGAGATAATTTGATAAAATATTTTAACAACGATATCACTAGAGAAATTCACATTTTGCAACTTTTCTCTCTTATTTCAACGGTGACCCCTAATTTTGGTTTTTTATATGTAAACTGCATAATGATAATTAAACACATGCTAAGTATGAAAAAAAATCTATAATAGATTTTTTGCAAACTATCCTCTCATCTGATCATTTTCCCTATCATTTCTATGTACAATCTTGAAATTATCAATTTCAGATTTTGTGCTTTAATGCACGTTGACCCCCAAATTTTATTTTACATTTTGAACAATAATACTATTATGTTTTTACACAGAACATTTTACAAAATTCTATAATAGGAAATTAATACCCTGCAGACACTTTAACTGGAACAACTACATAAAAGTAAGAAACTTGTGACGGGTGTACACTAAAAATCCGAAAAAATGTTGCTTGTTCCCAGTAAATAGATACATTGATTTATAACATTAGTCGGTAAAATTATACTGAAATATGTTAATCTTTGTTTATTCCGTGAGCTGGAAAATCGTCAGTCGCTATTTTGAAAAATCCATATTTTACCCCATGTAATACGGATTTCATATTGCACGCCCGTGTAATACGGATTTCATATTACACCCTCTGAAGATATGACAGGCTTAATTCTCTCTTTATGACACATGCAAAAAGACACATATCTTGAGTAAGTATATGATAAAAACACATACTAACTGTTCATCTACACAGATAATATGTAGTGTATTAACCAAAAATATATAGGCTATCTATAAGTTCACTTTTTGACCTGATATGGGGTAGTTATAAAATATGCCAATTTTGATTTAACCAAGAGCACATCAAGTGTATTTGTAATATCTGAGAATGTTCGGAAACTAAGAAGATAGATATTACACATTGTGCAAGCCAAGGGTCGGTTATTTACAATGTGTTGTATGGTAGTTTTTTTTCTTTTTCTGTCTTTATCCCTTAGTAAGCGACCATTTGATTTT
>MJUU01061783.1:15232-27101 GCA_002080025.1 Modiolus philippinarum | reverse complement strand
GGGGGGGGGGGGGGGGTTGGGGTGAAGGAATTGGGGAAAAAATCCAGAATCAGAAATTTGGTGAAAAAATTATCAGGAAAGAGGGAAGCTGAAAAAAGAAAACAAGGATGACGTATATGAAACAAAATTCCAGGCTTGGACCGAAAAAAAGCAGAATTAGTTCCCGTGAGAAAAAAAATGTCAGGCCCAAAGATTATTGCATGAAAAAAATAGCCAGGATAAGATGTTCCTTCTTTCCCCCTAACAAATCAAATGGTTGCTCTCTTATTTTGATTCAAAACAATTGAAATGGAATTTTAAATCTTCATTGTATTTGAAACTATTTCACATATACAATACTAAACCATAGCATATGAATTACTTTTTTATGCATCAATCGTTCATTAAGCTCCTAGTCGGCACAATATTGAGCATTTATTTACATTGTTATACCTTTTCTGCAATTAAATATTAAAGTAACCGTTTATGTTCAATCGTCCTATTATTGAAATTCATTACAATAAACTTTTGCTTCTCTGGAATTCGCTTACAAAAAGTATAGTCCTCGAGTAAATAAACTTTCGCTCCACATACCGAAATCTATCGCATTTACTCGAAATTATTTCTATAACGATATGATGCGGCTTGACAACAATGTACACATCTGTGGAACGGGGTGCTTAATGTGAAAGACGTATTTTGTAAAATCTTGAGGTGTTTTAACAATGAGATTATTCCCTTAAGTCATACGTATAAATTAAAATGCCTTTAAAATATTTGAAATTTAAAATCATACTTATGTAAAGGTGTTGATTGGTAAAACGCAAGGGTCTTATTATCATGATGTTGAGTATACCACATTCTTTCGAGTATATCGCCCGTTCTAATTGTACAGTGAAGTACGTCATTGAAGTTTCTTGAAGTAGTCATACAATCAAAATGTTCAGTACAATATAACACATACTGCCTTTAATTTCGGATGGTATACTAGATAACCACACTCAGAAAGGAATATCACATCACCTTCGACTACTGTCTCGAGTAATATCTACTTCCTTCGTGTGGGAATCTGGTATAACATGCTCAAATGGATCCTGCAATGATTACTTTATTATTAGAACACTTCCTGATTTGATTATCAATTTGTATGAAAATTTTGTATGATAATATTTTCCATTTTAAACTAATAATGAATTACTGGTTCGGGTATCGGCTCTCGTTGTTAAAACGACTCGGTTTATTTGTAATACACTGGACCGGTAGATCAAGCCTTTGGAAAAGTGGGTCCAGATGTTTTCCCCGTAAACAGATTCTTTGCCATTTTTTTTTAAATTCTGCGAGAAATTAAAAAAAAATAAGAAATTTGGGGGTGGGGTCCAAACCCCAAAAAGCCCATCCCTCCGTATCCTCCAATATTCTCTGTTTGGTTTTATTTATGTATCAATCTGCTTGTGTGAGTGTGATCTGGGGGTGAAATTGATTTGTTGTGTTTTCAACTGTAGCCTTCCCTAGGATTACACACCTGCAGCTATGGCTCTTCAGCACAAAGGAATACACAAAACGTAAATAATGCTGTAAACGGCAGAGTCGAAATGAAAACAATGATACATATACATGTTTTGGACTGAACAAGAGGCTCTCAAGAGCCTGTATCGCTCACCTGGTCCTTGATTAACATAGACATTTTATGTAAAAGTGCCAATATACATGTATATAATTAAACTATAGTTCCAATATGCACAATTAGTTCAAGGGGAGAAGACCGCCGTTAGTATTACCATGGGTCCAATGTTAATCTATGTTTCCCGCTGGCAGCCATCTTGGATATCATGCAGACCTGAAAAACACCTTTTTGTCAGGGTCCACCAAAGGACTATTGTGGCCAAGTTTGGTGCCAATTGGCTCAGTAGTTTCAGAGAAGAAGATCTTTGAATGTGTTTTCCCATAGGGTCCAATGTTAAAACTATGTTTCCCGCTGGCGGCCATCTTGGATATCGCGCAGACCTGAAAAACATCTTTTTTGCAAGGGACCACCAAAAGACTATTGTGGCAAAGTATGGTGCATATTGGCTTAGTAGTTTCAGAGAAAGAGATCTTTGAATGTGTTTTCCCATAGGGTCCAATGTTTCCCACTGGCGGCCATCTTGGTATTCTTGCGGACCTGAAAAACACCTTTTTTTGTAAAGGACCACCAAAGGACTATTGTAGCCAAGTTTGGGGCCAATTGGCCCAGTAGTTTCAGAGGAGAAGATCTTTGAATGTGTTTTCCCCAAGGGTCCAATGTCAAAACTATGTTTCCCGCTGGCGGCCATCTTGGATATAGCACAGACCTGAAAACGCATTTTGTAAGGGACCACCAAAAAGACTATTGTGGCCAAGTTTGGTGCTAATTGGCTCAGTAGTTTCAGAGAAGAAGATCTTTGAATGTGTTTTCCCATAGGGTCCTATGTTAAAACTAAGTTTCCCGCTGGAAGCCATCTTGGATATCGCACGGACCTGAAAAACTTTTTTGTAGGGGACCACCGAGGGACTATTGTTGCCAAGTTTGGTTCAAATTGGCTCGGTAGTTTCGGAGGAGAAGATCTTTGAATGAAAAGTTTACGCCGGACGGACGACGGACGGACGGACGGACGGACGACTGACACAAAGTGATGGCAAAAAAAGCTCACCCTGGCATTAGCCAGGTGAGTTAAAATGGAAATAATTTGAAATGTTGAAGAAAAAGACGATTTGATCTGCAACGGAGTGCGCATGCTCAACATTAGGTATCCATTCATAATTTTCCGTGACCGACTTGCATCGGGTAAAACATTTTTTATCATATATATATGTAATAATAACAAGGTTACTATTGTTTACTATTGTTTTTCTTGCGACAGACATCAATGTCTTCTTATTTGTACAATACATAAAGAATAGAAAAAGCAGAAAGCTTTATGTTATGTCCACATAAGTTTTCAATGTATCAGAAATTCAAAACAACATGGATATTCATACATTACACTTTGTTAATTGAAATTTGCGAACCAAATTATTGCAAATATTGCGTCGGTCACTCTTTCTTAGAGCTACCAGTTCGTATGATATTGCGCAAGTTTAGTTATTCACACTACATAGTATCTCTCGGAAATGGAGGTGCAAGCTTTGCAATAATTACAATTCGAATAAGTGAAAACAAGAAAAAATATAGCACGATGCTATTTTTTGTGTAGTCTGCTGTAATTTTTTTTCACATCTGTCATTGTTTTTTTAACATTATTTATTTGCACTTTATATCACAACTCGAAAATTCTACTTTTATTCGATCTATATTTGTTTATTGTTTAGTTTTGTGTTTATTCGCAAAGTATAAAAACAAAAACTACATTTCTATTAAGTGTTGATACAATATCAGATAGCAGTCTCTAACATATCAGCAAAGTATCAGCACGGAATCTCAAAAAATAAGCAATACATCTCTGCAATACACAATGTTCTTCTTCATCTTGAAATCGTAATGGGACCTTCAACACTAAAACAATTTTGAAAGGTTTTTGACACGAAATTTCAAAGAAGTTTTAGATCTATTATCCAGATGAACGATATCGGCTGATTCAGGTGATCCTTAAGTTATATTAGGGACAAATCATTTGAATTCAATATGGTGTGGGGCTTTGGGATATATGGTCAAATTTTTCATCCTTGATTTTAGGATTTTATTTCAACACCCAATTTCTGTCCTGGCTTTTTATTTTTGTTCCAACCTCTTCCTTGATTCCTTTTTTCAATATCGTATCCTGATTTGTTTCAAACAACATGCATCATACCCTTTTTAACTCATATGGTCATCCTGGATGGTATGGTAATATCCTTCCTTTTTTATCATTAAAATATGACTATATCCCACCCCTTAAGATCAAGCGATTACTTCCTTATTTAAGTAGTATTAATGCATATAGGTCCATGTAAAATTCAAAAATCTTGTGGCACATCAGTAAAACAAATTTTCTTCTCTTATTGATTTTCAGTGTGGTTTTTAAAGAATTGTAAGAAATATACCAAGTTTTTCTTTTGTATCCATTGTATATTCTAGAAAGAAAATTACGTAGAATGTACTTTGGGTAAAAAAATGGAATACGGACGAAAAAAATCCCTCTATTACAATTAAATTATGACATGTTCTAGTAGTTTAAGGCAAGTGCATGGTGTGGAACATTTACTGCTATTCTATTGTGCAATCACATTTATTGTTCAGTGTATTATAGACGAGCAAAATCATGTTATGCTCAAACCCTTTCCCCTTTTAAAAGTATCTAAATAGAACGTACTACAACAGGGTGGATAACTCACTTATATTTATACAGAAATTGTAGGATTTAAATGATATTATAACCATAACCACACTTTTGAAAAAATCCTTTTGCTTATAGAATGAACAGACATAAAGATTAGACCTAAACGTCCGGAAATAAAATTTAAACATGTGCATTGTAAAATATTTTGATCTTTATATGAATCTGCACTTATAATGACGTTTTCTACTACTCGATAAAAGTATACTTTATGTGTATTGTAGCATATTGGAAAACCCAACAAATAACAGCTTCACAAAATTGAACATATAAATTTGAAACATTATTTACATTCAAACAAAATTAACTTAGAATCCTTGATCATACAATACACGTACTAACTGTTCATTTAAAGACATAATTTGTCATGAATTAAAAAAAAAGATATAGGCTATCCTTCATTTGTATCGTGGGCAAAAACACGCAAGAGCTATCCACAAACTCAAATATTTGATTTGTATTGGTTTTGAAAACACAAGACACTCTTCACGAGGTTCGAAACCTGCCTTTCTAAAAAGAATGAATATTCGCACGCCAGAGCTATTTTACCTTATCAAATAAATCATAATTTATCCAATTTGTAGGGGTAACATTTCAAACTTATCAAATTTACAATTTTTACATACAGATATCAATAACCATTTTTATGAACTAAGGTAGAATAAGCAAAAGTAAGAAATAGAAAGCAGACGACTAAAAAAGCTTCAAAAGAACAAAATTTGAACAGAAACATTCTGACGTCAGGCCATTTCAAGTATTTATTTTTTGTTTTAGAATACTCCAAAAACACATGGGGGTTAATTAAAGAAGAAGAAGAAGAAGAAGAAAAAAAAAATAAAATGAATGCATAAACTTATCAAAATTACTTTACAACATAATTTATCTGCACTTAAATTCGTGAATCATGGTAAAGTTCATTGACGAAAATTGTGACAGTTGTATTTGGAGTAATGTTTCTTTCCTGATATGGAGTAGAACGAAAGTATGCCATTCTTTTTAATTTAAAAGAGCACGTCAAAAGCATTATTATATATGAAATTATGAGAATTGTTTGGAGTCTAAGAAGCCTCAATTCATTATAGGAATAAAAGTAATTTTGGAGGAGTTTATCGATGTGTAAACGCGGCCGACTCACTCACAAACTAAATAAAGTCCGAAGGACTTTATGTAAAGTTTGTGAGTGAAAGGCCGCTTTTACACATCCATAAACCCCTCCAAAATAACTTTTATTTCTTATAATTCCAATTGAAATTAAAACAATGTTCTCACTGAATTTGACGTCACCCTATACTGCACTATTTTCCTCGTAGCGTATTAATGGGCAAGAAGAGTTTATCGAGAAAATAAATTCGTTATTGTTCGTGACGTTCACCAATGAAATTGGACGTTGCAATAGCAATTGGAATTATATTATTCTAATTGAAACTAAATAATACCCAATGTTTAGGCTAAAGGTAGTTTATTTATGTCCTGTGTATGCGTTTACCACTTTTATCCGTTTATTCTTAATTTTGATTCAAAACATATGTAATAGAGTTTAAGTAAAATCTTTGTTGTATTTGAAACTATTTCACATATAAATTTACATATATATAATTGGAGTATAAGTTCTAAACAAGAAGCTTGATTTATTCAGTGCCTTTCTCTTTCCAATAGTCGAACACTCTTTGACGAACTTTCCGCTTTTGAACTTTTTTGTTATGAACATGTACGAAAAAAATACTAATAAGATTTGGAACCATTGTAACTATGACAACAGACATTACATTGAGAACGTCGCTTGCCTCTCTGGACGTCACGTTTTTAATGTATGTTGATATAAAGACTATAGAGACCAATACAAGGATTTGAACAACTGTTATCTGTAATACGAAATGGAAAAAAGCAATATGAACTGGACGAAACCGCGTGACGATGTACTGAAAAAGATCCTTTCGTATTCCGGGAATTTGGTCCTGGTATTTTACGTATTCATGTCCTGCACTTTCTTGAATCGATAAAGGCATGGAAGCCATTTCCCTGGGAACTAACTTCGTCATGGCAATAAGGTTCAGTGTGTGATTTTCTGTTGACTCTTCAGGACTGTTTTTGAAAAACTTCCTGGCTGAATTAAGCTGATCAAGTTTAACTGAAGCTTTAATAGTGTAAACAAGTAATTCCTGATATTCCTCCCTGAACTGTTTCATCGTGTTGTAAACGTATACAATAAACATAACAAAATAATAAACATATCCAAACGAACGTGATGGAAAAATTACCATTGAAAGATATATAAAAAATATAAAATTACCAATGATAGCAAACGATTCTAGTGTCACCATAATTAGCATAAAGATAAAGAACAGGAAAATCATTCCAAAAATAACTGATATAAACAAATAAGTAAAAAACATTTGGTTTCTTTGAGCTCTGCGAAAGTACCTTGCATAACCACGAATCGCTGTTATCACGAAAAAACAAACTGGCAATCCATTGTAACAACACAAAACTAATGTTTCGACAAAACAGAAACAAAAGTAAAAGATAAAAAGAGGAAAGCCAATTAAAATTCTCCAAAATATTCCCACACAACACGGACAAATTGTATCTATAATGACTTTCCATCTATTTATGTGAAAAGTAAAAATAAAGTACCAGAAAAGGGGATTAATTAGCATATACACATTTCCTCGAAGCACAGAGTAGACTTTACGATATCCATGAAAACCTTGGCATTCCTTCCTTGAAAATGCTTCAACTGTTGCCAAATCTATCTTCAGTAACGAAGAAAAATGGTACTTGTCTGGAGGCAAACCTAATTCCAGAACTTCACCGATATCACGTGGTATTAGCATGAGTATAAGACCCACAATAACATATAGAATTAGTGAGATAACTGGACCTCCAAACATTGGGAGGAAAAGTTCTATGCTTTCTGTGAAGCCTCCTAACACAGAAACAAAACCCATTGGTATTTTGCGCTTGACAGCTTCCCTCACCAAGTCTTCGGCTTGACATTGGTAAAGGATGGTAAAAATATACACAACAAATGGCGAACAGCACACAAAAAGCACCCTGCGGATTTTCGACGCCAGTACTGGGTGCTTTAATGATAGGCCAAATAATCCCATGATTAGATCTGACACAGTTATTGGACATCTCCGCTTCAAAAATAAGTAACTATCACTAGATAAATTAGAGTATCCAGAATGTGAGCGTTTTATTTCAATGCCGGAATCAATAGCCCTGTGACTACATTTAATCAGAGCTATAGGAAAATAAACAAAGAAGACGATTCCAATTAAGAATGGTAGGATACGATAAGGGTTCCAAACATTACTGAAAGGGTTTCCACATTCATGTTTACCCTTCGAATACATGTAATAACAGCACTTGTATCCGAATAAGCGGATAGGAACCCCTAAATACTTTCTAAGATTTAGCATCGTCGAGTCATTGAATTCAGGAAAAGTAGACATGTAACACCAGTAGTTATACTCATAAAATTCATTGATCATTGTGAAATTATAATGTTTTGACATGTAGTACATCGCTCTTCCAATCTCGAGATCTGTTGTAATGTCTCCAAATGTTATTACACAGTTGTCAGGGGAAGCTTTGATGTACAATTCGACAGGATATTTCAGTGTTTGAGTGTCCAATAGTCCAAATGAATACACATTATAATCCAGAGGCCATGTGATGTAAAAACCAGCGCCTCCTGGTGGTACAAATGTCCACATCCATGTGTCAGGAAACAACACTTCTTTGGTTGCATTATAAGTTTTATTTCCGACGAATTTGAACTTTAAATGTGCAGCCATGCCATCGATTATCTTCAACCATTTCCGTAGATAATACGCAGACTCCTCTTCAACTTTGAAGGAACATTTATTGTTAGTTGTGATATTGCCTTCCACTTCTGTTTTGAAAGAAATGACGATGACCACTAAAAGTGTTAATATCAAAGTATACCTGAAAATAACAATGATAAAAAAATAACACAAAATGTTTTGTCATTAGGTTATAAAGAAATGAAGATTCGATTTGTTAATGAGTGCTAGCGAAGACAATTGACAATTCAGTCACTTCCCAGTAAAACGTCTGATATGCTAGAGAACTTGGCATATGCCTATAAATATTGAATATAGGACATTTTGTTTTTGATACGGACTTTATCACGTCCAGTATCAAGTGAGCCCGCTAGTGTTCACTCCTATTTAGGTTCCCATTATATAATAATAATAATAAAAAAAAGATTGGAGTAATAGGTACATAAATAAATCGAATGTGTAAAATAAATTTTTGAGCTTTAGAACTCGATTTCAGTTTATTTCCATTTGTTTTTGGGACTGCTGTGGAAGAAAACTGGCTAATTAAAATCTTACAATCCATCCAAATCCGAAAACTGTCTATTTACCCATTTTCCCTTTTCAGTAAAATATCAACCTCCCTGATATTGCATATTAATTAATTGTAATGCCATAACCATTTAATATGAATGTGTTTGAGCAATAAAATTTTATTATTATTATTGTATTAAAAATCAACCTGATTTGTCAACTGAAACTCAAGCGAAGTGCAAATAAACGCCCCTGTCGATGCTGATTTGAAAGAATATAGATTCAATATATACTGTATGATTTCACCTAATATTTTTTGCAGTGAAGGTTTGTGATATCACAAGGTATAAATTTTGGAGTGGCAAGTCTTCGTAATATCATAAGAACAGTATTGGCATTAAATATTTGAGTTTATATTGTCAAATACAAATGTAAAATGTATTATTTATAAATAAAAACGTACATATTAGATGCGAATTACTTCCTTCGATCATAACACCAATGTTAAAATATATATTTATAAACTTCCTTGTAACAGACCGGGATTTTAACATCTCCAAAATCATTCAATGTGTTTTTTGAGTGATTTAAATATGTCACCTTTTCTTCATCTATATATAGTGTTCAATTTAAATTGTCGTTGTCATATTGTCAAAAACTTGCCGGTTCAAAATCAATTTTAGGGATCAAAGTTTATAAATGAACACTGAAAGGTCTATGTTTTCCTTTTGAAGCATTACAACTCCGCCTTTATTTCCTTAAAATAATGGGAATTTTAAATCATCACTTCCGAATTCTGATTTTTATTACAGAATGATAAGGATAATTGAATATCTACTCTAGATGTTTTAGAACTGATAAAGGCTCTTCATACTAGCCTGAGAAGCAGACTCCTTCTAGATTGTCTATTTATTTTCGTTTAAAAATACTATCTACTTGTTCTTCATTATCATGTCGAAATCACAGAGGCCACAATTTGTTCATTCTTCCGCAAATTTTGAATTAAAAGAATTACTCAATCAAGCTGATTTTTGAATTTTGTTTAGTGTTTTTAATGCTTTTCATAATTGACTGTGCAATTCAGAATTTTGATACATCTAGGTCAAGATGAGGAAACAAGAGGCCCAGAGTTATCCATCTTTGGGTTCTCTTATAACGCAAACTCCAACATTTGGGTTAAGTTTTGATTTTAATTCTTGCATATACATTGTACTCTTGCTTTGATAATTTTACCGTGGTTCCTACTAAAAATATTCACCATTTTATTCAAAAATATAAGGAGTGATTGTTACTTATGTATTTTGTTCTTGCTAAAGCACAACGAAGCATAGAATACCAATATTCGAGTCTTAAAATTCGTATATAACCCCAGGAAATACTGACGTACTGTAATCACCTAAACTCCTTGAGGAGTTAAATAGGGTACGTACACCTGGTAAAAATCTCCTGCATCA
Organism: Modiolus philippinarum; assembly: GCA_002080025.1. Lineage (NCBI taxonomy): Eukaryota > Metazoa > Mollusca > Bivalvia > Mytilida > Modiolidae > Modiolus > Modiolus philippinarum. The sequence goes on along the minus strand of MJUU01061783.1, from coordinate 17,015 downwards.
TCCGTCATGTGGGATGTGATATGTTATAGTTATTGAACAATCAAGTCGGTATATGTTAGTTAACCTGCACAGCTGGAGTGACCTTACTTGACCCGACCGACGTAGGAGGTCGGGTCAACAGGTCACTCCAGCTTTGCAGGTTAACTAACATATGCCGATTTGATTGGTCAATAAGTGTTTTAACACATGACATAATCAGCCGCGAAAATATAAATCTCCACAGCACTATTGGTCTGGACCACGGATCAAGAAGGAAGGTGTTATTAATTTCATGATTTTGTCTACCCGATCGAAACTGAATAAATGTTCATAAAGTTATCAATGTTTTTGCCACAATGAGGTTGCTAGACATTTATTATTCATTTTTCGGGCGATATTGACTTGAATCATGGATAATTATGGATAATTACTAAAAGAGGATCTCAAAAACAATGGATGCTATGATTATTCTGAGCGAAAAGGTAGGACGGATTTTTTTTTTACTTTGGAATAAACAAATGTTAATGGAAGGGTTGAACTTTTTTACATGTACTTCCCTCTCTTTCCCACTTTCTTATAATGGTCATCAATGGTATACGTTTACTCTGAGATAAGTTTCTTTTCAAAATTCTCCTCATATAATCAAGACAATTCCCTGTTTTCGCTTATGTACTTTTCCCCAGAAGTACATTTCAAAATATTATAGTATCTTATCGGGATTGGCATCGTTAATCGGAATCCAACACCTGGTAATTTTTTCTTAGATTTCAGATTTACTCACTCGACCCCCCCCCCCCCTCACTTGGGAGTTTATCCGTATTCAAGCAGGAAAGAAATTTTTAGTCCGATTTGGGGTAGTTTTTATGCAAAAATCTGCTCACTGAGGCAGGGAGGGTGGTTAAGTACTTATTTTTGCGGGGCTTTTTACATGATTTTAGTATATCCAATTTAATGTTGGAGAATAGCACTGGTCCTGGGCTCCGAGCTCATGTTTTTTTTTTAACGTGGGGATCCTTGGAGGACACGATTCAATGCAATGCTAGATATTCTCTTCATGTTCATGTAGGAGTAGTTTGCTGTTACTGTTATATAAAATTGTAATCCATTTATGTAATAAAAACTAAAATGATGCTTAAAATTCGGATGTGATTTAACATTACGATATTTGTTTTCCCATTTATTTCAACAAAATCCGTAGACACCTTATTTCAGATTAAGACTAAAATGTGAACAAAAATAAAAAGTGAAGTACTTTGTGTATAATCGGGTCCACTAAGTAATCAATCACTTACCTAGGAAATTGATAGAATTGTAACTCTTAAAACATCTCTGTATATCTGTATATACTCTATTAAGGGTCCATTAAAAAACTAAAAAAAAACTTAATATTCATTTGAGTTACATTTATGCGAAAACGCCAAGTGCACGTTTGAGTTTTTATTGAAAACAAGAGGCTCTCAAGAGCCAGTATCGCTCACCTGGGTCCTGCAGCACTATAATTCTCAATTGATGGTCCATCTTTGGTGGTGTATGTACATAAAAATCAGAAAGTTTTTACAAAATTTAATTAAAATTGTTCAGGCAGTTTCAGAGAAGATTTTTGAATGCAGTTTACAAACTTAAGGGGCCAGATGTTAATCTACGTTCCCTGCTGGCAGCTATTAAACATAAAACTTTGAAGAGGGTCACATAAGGACTATCATATCAAAATTCTACTGAAATTGTTCAAGCAGTTTCAGAGGAGAAGATCTTTTTATGCATTTCCCACTGGGTCCAATGTTAAACTAAGTTTTGCTACTGGTGG
>MJUU01061783.1:0-14903 GCA_002080025.1 Modiolus philippinarum | reverse complement strand
CTAGAAGATCTTTGTGTGCATTTCCCATAGGGTCCAATGCTGTCGGTCATTTAAGATGACAGATTGGCACCAAAGTAATAACACTTGGTCAGCACCTCATAAACATCATTCATGCCAAGTTTGGTTCAAATCCATTCAGTGGTTCTAAAGTAGAAGTTCAATGTATGCATTTTCCCATAGGGTCCAATGTTAAAATTAAGATCATTGCTGGCGGCATGTCGGATGACACATCAGCACCAAAGTAACAACATTAGGTCAAATGGTAAACTAAGTTCCCCGCTGGCAGCCATAGCGGTCGGAAAACTTGAATGTGTTCAATAAAATATAGTCCTTAACATGCTGAACATTTTTGCAATTTTAACTTGACCTCTATCTCAAAGCGTTTTTGTAATATAGGACAAAAAGTAAAAAAATCACGAAAAATTTGACCAATAAAGGAGTACAACTCATATATAGGTACTTGGATTCTCTTCAAAATATCCATGTGGGTATATCTTAACATGTTGAACATTTTTGCAATTTAAACTAAACCTCTATCTGTTATAGTTTTTTTAATAAAAAATAAAAAAAAACATCAAAATTTTGAAAATTTTACAGAAAAAGGGCAATAACTCTTAGACGGGTCATCAGATTTTCTTCAAAATTTCAGCATTGGTAGATCTTCTCATGCTGATCATTTTTACCTCTGTCAGATTTTGATAGCTGTAACGGTTTTTGAGTTATTTGCCAAAAAATGTAATTTACCCCTATGTTCTATTTATAGTAACGACAGCCACATTGTTTGACCTAAGACATATAAAATAACAAATTTGAAATTAAATACCCTAGTAATGATTCAGTTAAAGTTTGGTTCCATTTGACCCAGTGGTTTCAGAGGAGAAGATTTTTGAAAGTGAGCTAACGACGGACGGACGACAGACGGCCGACGGACGCCAAGTGATGGCAATAGCTCCACCTGGCATAGCCAGGTGAGCTAAAAATTACTATATTAGAAGAAACCTATATTTTACGAAAGGCTTTGGAGTAAATGAACATGAGACCATAACACATATGTTTACTCCAACTGCAATAATTTTAAGGTTATCTTATTATATCTTATTAAACTGAACGTTTATTGCTATTTAGGTTGTGGGCAAGCCGAGTCGCTTGGAAGTACACGATAGTTCACAATGATGGGCAAGCCGAGTCGCCTGGGAGTACATGATAGTTCACAATGCTGGTGCATTAGTTTTTAATTGTGATGTTTGCATTAGATAACAAGCATAGATAACAAGAAACACCTACGATGGCCGAATTTCGAATCACATGCACACAACCCACAATGATACCGCTTAATTAAAAACATTGCATGAATGCGTTTTTATACCCTTTCTTGTAAAATGGTGGTATATAGTGGATATGGTTGTCCGTCTTTCCGTCCGCCCGCTACACCTAAAGGTTCCCATCTCTTATCCGCCACTCCTCTTTAACCACTAGATAAATTTTCATGACACTTTAACACGGTTTTTGTGACACAATGTAGATGAGTACCTTTTAGTTCAGAATTTGATTTGATTGTTTTTTGGGGTTTCCTGTAGCAAAAAATGGACTTGGTCATTACATTACCAGATGGGTACCCACCTCTTATCCGCTACACCTCCTGAACCATTGTATAGATTTTCATGAAACATTAAACGTATTTGTGACTTTATATTTATGTGCACCTTCTATTTCAGAATTCGATTTGATTGATTTTTGGGGTTTCCTTTAGCAAAACATGGACTTAGATATAACATTGCAATCATGGGTACCCAGCTCTCCTGAACCACTGGATAGAGTTTGATGTCTTTGTGACAAAACGTAGTTGTGCATCTCCTATTTCAGAATTTGATTTGACCATGGAAGTATTCTATTGACTACATAATACTTCCATTATTTCATGAACTTTTATTTTTTTCGGAATCAATGGGGGAGTGGGAGCGGGGGTATATATATTAGTTAACTTTGCTCAGTTTTTCTAGTTTATATATTTTTTATCTATCGTCGTTTTATTAAATGAAAAAAGCATTCATTTATTTTGGTCTTTTCAGTATATGAGAAATGGGAAATTTATGATTTCACTTTTCTTATACTTATCAACAAAAGCATTGTTCGCTATGTGTTTGTAGAGACTTTGTCTCCTGTGCATTTACTCATATCCTTTCATCATTTATTCGAAAAATATGGGGTTGGAACAGGTGTTCTAGAAAAAGAGGGGTTCTACTCGATTTTTTGCCATCTTTAAATCGATTCTAGAATTTGCACGAAAGTTATATTTTTCCAGCAAAAGGGATTCCAATCCAGTGAAACCCCTTCCCTCTTGATCCGCCAATCGCTAGCCACCTAAAATTGTTTAAAAACTCAATTAAAGGTTTGTCGATTGTAAGTTGTTGTGATGAAACGAAATATATGTACAAACAGAAATTCCCCCATCATGGAATATTTATGACTATTGAGCTCATCTCTTTTTGCAAACGTATGCAAAGTAAACGATATAGAAATTAAATATTTCCCGAGATAAACAAAGAAATTAGGGAACGGTCATTATTTATTAGCTGAGGGGATTGGAGCAAATTTCGCCAAAATTCAATATCAACCCACGACCCCCCCCCCTACAGGTGAAGAAAAATTTCGACGACCCCCCTCTATGGATTGTGATTTACATGCATGACCCCCCCTTAAAAGTTTTCTATGTAAGTGTGCATGTACAATACACATTTAGTAGCAATATATGTAAGTGTTCCCTGAGGTTTAATGTATTCTATAACAAAGTTGGATTTAAAAAAAAACTAAACCTGAATTATATATTTTATAAGCATAATAAGTTACAATGCAACCTTTTAATGTATATTCAATTGATTAATTGTAAACGACCCCTCTCCGTCCCAAATAATTATGATTTTCCTACATGGAAAACACTATTTTTTGAGGTAAATGCATATTTTCCGCATATTTTGCATACATTTTCCTGCATATGAAGTAATCAAAAAGAGTATTATTCGTGATGTTTATGTGTAAGTCAAAATAAATTAGCTTGCAATGTTCAGGATAACTTTACCCAGATGTGCTGTAATTAGAGCTTGTTAGGGTTTTAAAATATATTATAGAATTAGCGTTAGCAATCATCATGAAGATGTATAATAAATGTTTTACATAGAAATTAAGACTGATTTTTGTAGCTTTTCTTAAATTCGACATGTTTCATATAGGAAGACAAGTCGTTCAATTAAAAATACATTATTTAAAAGGTATCAAGTTTCTTATCTTTGTATAAAGAAATAATACATAATTGAAAAACTATGGTTTAAATGTGAAAGCAAAAAGTATTTACTTGCTCTCATTGGAGACAGGATCATTGGTAGTCTTTAAAAAATAGACTATCTAACCACAAAATAATCAGGATATCAAATGTCATTTGATCTGTTTTTATTTTAGAATTGAAAGAAATATTTGGTTGTGCATGTATTTTCACGAGTAGCGTGAAAAAAAATCAGGAATTTATTCAAAAAATGAAAGACGAGATCATTTAGATAAATGTCGAAAAACCTTGAAATGACCCCCCCTATTAATTTCATTTTCGAAATCAAGACCCCCTGTCTATCAGAAATGTTACCCATGACCCCCCCCCCTAAAATGCTCCAACCTCCCCAGCTGATAAATAATGACCGTTCCCTTAGCAGATGCACAAACTTGTTGTTTTTTCGTTATAGGAAAGACATTTTTATATATAGGATGAATATAACATAGGTATTGCAATTAAAGTTATGTAAAATACAAAAAAAAATGGTCTTATCTATTAAAAAAACTTACATATTAGTTATCAATTACTTCCTCCGCTTATCAACAATATATCTAGAGAGGCTATTGAACGTACTTCCTTGTTACAGAATAGACCGGAATTTCGTTATCTAAAAAATATTTGTTATCGAAATTGATTAAAGATCAAGTATCCAATTCACGAGACGAAATATTTCCTTTGTGTTGCGAAAGTGTGCTATTTCCTCCAGAAAATCTCGGCAATTTGTATTCATATAGCTTTTCGAGTTGGAAAATGCACATACTGGACGTTTTTTAAGATATTAATTTCTATTATTTTGGAGATGTGTCAATTTTATACTACCTAGCCGAAAGGAGCGAAGCCTAATGGTTTGTATACCCGTTTTTTCGAATGAAAGTTCGGCAATATTTTCAATAGTTTCGTTTGTCCGTCACACTTTCTTCTGATGCAAACATCTTCAAAAGTTTGAAATAACTAAATACCGAAGTCACTGTGAATTTACTTTCTGCATATGCGCATTTCGACAACTAATGTCTCATCAGTTTTGGTTTCGACATAAAATTGCATATACATGCATCTTTTAAATGTGCAATTAATCTCGGTTCAAAAGACAGTTCACAAGTTGTCGATTTTCAGAAATGTGGCCCTCATACTGTTACAGTTTTGTTGCAACACAATTGCATACAGCATTCATTTCTTATTTTCTTTACAGAACATTTGTATTTTAAACTATAAACATGCTAAATAGTTTAAAAAAACTGTGTCACTTTAAAAAGTTTGGTGATTTATTGCCAAAACCATGTGAAATGTGGTTTTATTCACTGTTCTGAAGGAGTGAAATTTTTCAGTTTCTGCATGAAGTCGCCTCTCCTTTAATAAGTCCTTAGAATGCAGAGAACACGTGTCCACCAGTTCGTTGCGGAATACTAATATGTTTCAGTCTTTTTTTCTATAACTGCTTGAGTATTTAACATTGCTGAACATTTTGCTTGTGAATTCCATTCAAGTCGATGCTATAGACCGTTTTGAACTTAATATCAGGTATAAACAAAGCTTTTATTCTTTGATTGGTTTTGCCATGTATTTGTGGAGACTTTACATTATATCTCCCTTCTGCATAGCTCTGTCCTTAGCTGATTTTGGCTTCCTTTTCAGATTCTATTGGTGATTTGTTCTCTATCAGCTATTACATATATGCTAGTTTATGGATTTCCAAATGTTTTGATTTGATCTGCACTGAAGAGACATAAGTTGTCGAAATGCGCATATGCAGAAACCAAATTACTGTTAATTTGGTTTCTGCATATACGCATTTCGACAACTTATGTCTCTTCAGTGCAGATCAAATCAAAACATTATTTTGTTATTTATTTCATTTACTCCATATCCTTTTATTTTGCTAACATGAAGCTTAAGGATGGTCACTTCTCAGGTTTTTGAAACTATCTCTGACTTTCGGGATTCTCATATTTTATCCATCATGATGCATTAGAAAATTTTGCACACTGACCCCGAATTTTCTTTTCAAAATATGTTTGTATATACCTTGAATACACTTCTGACAAAATTTGATGAAATTCTTGATATATCTTCATTGTATTTCAAAGGTCGATTGCCCTAATGCAAAGTAAATGAAAAATCTAGAGGAGTTCGGTTTCCCGCCAAAGTTTCAGGCACTTTAATCTCAAAAATGAGCACACTGACATATCAAAATTTTTTGCTTAAAATGATGTATGATCGATGTTCTATTAAATAAGCAAACTGACTTCAAAGCCTTGACATTCTGAACTTGAGGAGTGACCATCCTTAACGAATTTCTAGTCTTTGTATACTGTATACCTTTCCTTTGATATCATGTCTTATCATTTATCCGTCTTGTGTTTTATTATATTTATTATAGGCAATTGAAATGGCATTATCACTTAAAACCTTTATGGTAATTTACATGTCTCTAATATACAAGTATTACAAATATATTTACAAGTTGCCCGTGACGGTATGATCGATTCAAGGAAGCCAAATGATGTCATTTGAGAGGCTAGTTTGTCATTTACTTTGTCTTTATTCAAAGAAATTAACAGTGATTGTCATTTGTCCAAATTTTTCATTTATTTAATGCTTTTCTCTTTCCAAAAATCGAGAACCCTTTGACGAATTTTCCGTTTTCGAACTTTTTTCTCATGAACATGTACGAAAAAGATATTAATAAGATTTGGAACCATTGTTACTATGACAACTGACATTACATTGAGAACATCACTTGCTTCTCTGGACGTCACGTTTTTAATGTATGTTGTTATAAAGACAATAGACACCAACACTAAGATCTGTACAACTGTTATCTGCAATACGAAATGGAAAAGCGCTATATGAACTGGACGAAACTGAGCGACGACGTATTCGAATAGATCTTTTCGTATTCCAGGAATTTGGTCCTTATATTTCACGTATTCGTTTTCTGCACTTTGCTGAATCGTTGATGGCATGGAAGTCATTTCCATTGGAACTAACTTAGTCATGGCAATTAAGCTCAACGTATGACATTCCGTAGAATCTTTATGACTATTTTCCAAGAAATGCCTCGCTATGTTTAGTTTATCGAGTTTAACAGATGCTTTGATTGTATAAATCAGTAGTTTTTGATATTCTTCCCTGAAATGTTTCATCGTTTTGTGCACGTAGACAACCAACATAATAAAATAATAAACGTATCCAAACGAACGTGAGGGAAAGATCACTAATGAGAGATATATAAAAAATACAAAATATCCAATAATAGTAAAGGATTGTAATATTATTATAACTAACATGAAGATAAAGTACAATAAAAATACTGCAAAAATAAATGACAGGAAAATAATCCTGTTAGTTCTGCGGAAGTATCTTGTATATCCACGGATTGCTGTTACCACGAAAAAACAAACTGGCAATCCATTGTAACAACACAAAATCATTGTTTCAACGACACAGAAACAAAAGTAACAGAGAAAAAGAGGAAAACAAATTAAAATTCTCCAAAAACTTCCCAAGCAACATGGACAAATCATATCTATTATGGCTTTCCAGCGATTTATATGAAATGTGAAAATGAAGTACCAGAAAAATGGATTAATAAGCATGTATACATTTCCTCGAAACACAGAGTACACTTTACGATATCCTTGAAAACGTTGGAATTCCTTCCCGGAAAATGCCTCGACTGTTGCCAAGTCAATCTTCAGTAAAGTAGAGAAATGGTACTTGTCTGGAGGCAAACCTAATTCCAGAACTTCACTGACATCTTGTGGGAATACCATAAGTACAAGACCAGTAATGATATACAAAACGAGAGATATAACTGGTCCTCCAAACATTGGTAGGAATAAGTCCATGCTCTGTGTAAACCCTCCTAACATGGAAACAAACCCCATTGGTATTTTGTGTTTGGCTACTTCCTCTATGAGATCTCTGGCTAGAGAGTAGAATAATATGATGAAAATGTAAACAATAAATGGAGAACAGCATACGAAAAACACTCTACGGATTCTAGATGCAAGTACTGGATACTTTGAAGCCAGGCCAAATAATCCCATAAAAAGACCCGAAACCGTAATTGGGCTCGTCTTCTTTAAAAATAAATAATTATCTTCATCACTTGATAAACTGGAATACTCCACATACAACCGTTTTATTTCAGTTCCAGAATCCATAGCCCTGTGACTACATTTTATTAGAGCGATTGGAAAATAACAAAAGAATATAATTCCAATTAAGAATGGTAGGATTTGATACGGGTTCCAAACGTTATCGAAATGGGTTCCACATTTAATTTTCTTGGTTGTAACCCTGTAATAGCAGCACTTGTAACCATACATTCGTAAAGGAACTCCTAGATATTTGTTTAGATTTCTCATGGTTGAGTTTTGGAAGTTTGAATACGTGGACGTGTAGCACCAGTAGCTGTAATCATAAAATTCATTTATCTCATAGAATCTATAGTGTGCTGCCATATCATGCAAGGCCTTTGCAATTTCGTAAATCGTTATGTTATCTCCAAATGTAATTGTGCAGTTCGCAGGAGAAGTTTTAATATACAGTTCAACGGGATACCTCAATGTCCGAGTGTCTAATAATCCAAATGAATATACATAATAATCCACAGGCCAAGTTATATAAAAACCAGCGCCCCCTGGGGGTACAAATGTCCACATCCACATGTCAGGAAACAAAATATTATCTGTTGCATTAAATGTTTTATTGTTGTCAAACTTCAGCTTCAAGTACGCAGCCATTCCATTAATTATTTTCAACCACTTTCTGAAATAATATGCAGATTTCTCTTCAACTTTGAAGGTACATTTCGTCTCGCTTATTGTATTTCCTTCAACCTCCAGTTTAAAAGAAAAGAAGATGATCATAAGAAGAAGATACAGCATGACATACCTGGAAATATAATAAAAATGGTATGATCAATTTCCAGATATTTCGTACAATCTCAACCGTTATTTCATATCAATCTCGTCATTATGAATGATTCGTAAGTATTACATGTAGAGATTTCGGCGGATTTATACCATAGTGGCTATTAGAAGATGCGATAAACAAGAAAACTCCTGACATAAAAGTTAACAGATATTTCTACAGTTATAGACTAACCACAAAATCATCTAGGAAATCAAATACCAAACAAATATAGACCTACTAGCGAGACCCGTCATGGGTTTCTTGATTACCTGATTATCAGGGTATTTTTTTAATGATTATTTGATTACAAGAGCATTTATTTAATGATTATTTTATTATTAGCTTGCATTTTTATATATTTTTTATTACTAAGCCAGAAATTTATTGATTGCCAAGGTAAAAATTTAATGATTATTTGATTACCAAGGCAGAAATTTAATGATTATTTGATTCCTAGGACCCCCACGAGGACCCTCAAATATAGACCTACCAGCTTTCTCAGTGTCTCTCATGAAGGTGGTTTTGTATCTGCTTTGTCATTTGCCTTTCGGATTTGGCTCTTGACAGTGGACATTGTCACGGTTCGGTTCTTACTTACCGAACGTTTCTATAACTGGTGAAAACGTAAATTACGGGGACACCGAGTTTGCGCAATGTAGTGTACGAGGACGGAAGTTCAATTTCCGAATCGGTCCATTTTGTTCGCTTATTTTGCTATTACTCCCATCAGAGACATTTAAATACGTGTTTTTTTATGTCTCTGCTCCCATATACATAATAGTTCTCAAAATGGAAAGAAAAAATAATTGGTGAAACTACGCTATATCTGGAGGTAAAAGAAGAAAGGGTTTCGTTAATAAGATATAAAACATGGTGTGCTAGTACATGGTGTATACACCTCATGTGTACACTTTGTTAATAACTATTATCTAAATTTATGTAAATTCTGAAATCTAAGGTTTAACTTTCTCCATCGTATGTATGTCCTATTACTGATTATTCGGATTTCGTTTGGTTTTCTGCATTTTAAACTGTTTTTTAAATTGAGGATTTCCTGTATTGGGTCCTAGTGGCTGTGTGTTGCTAATGAGGAATTAATTTCCTAGATGGTCATACAGCTTATTTAAAATTGCAATCGGAGTTAACATATCTGTTATGGTCTCATGTTCATTTACTCCATATCCTTTCGTAAAATGGTAAATAAAGAAACGTATGTATATTTAGATTTTATTTTTGACCTCATTTGTTGGCATATTTTTACCAATTATTTGTTGTTATTTTGCATTATACATTAGTTACCTTAAATGGTTTCGAACACACATTTTTTAGTGTAGAACTTGCTTTGTTGTATAGATATATTCACACTTGGCAATCAGTATAAACATAAAGATTCCACAACTGCATCGATTGAGACATTTCTCAACTTGAGATAGATATTTGCAGATACACATCGCAAGTTGCGAAATGTCGTATCTCGCGAGATACAGTGGTGGAATTTATTTAAAGGCGATATTTGACATAAAAATTTCTATCTTTTTAAGCTGATCCAAAATACATGTGTTCTTTTAATGTGACATAATCAGGCATGGTCGCTTTTTATTCAAGCCGTCACACAATCAGAGAACTATTTACAAAGATAAATAACAAAATACCGAAGTTACTATTTAATTTCTGCATATGCGCATTTTCCACAACTAAATATCTCTTCAGTGCAGATCAAATCAAAACATTTGGAAATCCATATACCAAAATATGTGTAAAATCTGATAGATAAAAAATTTAGAATCTTAACAGGAAAGCCAAAATCTGCCAAAGATAGAGCCATGCAACAGGGAGATACTTAAATGAGTAAATGAAACTTAAATTAACTATCATTAGGCTGAGAACGGTTTGATATACGGCTAAGTTTTTAGTTTAAAATGTAAATGAAGTGACTTTACAAGTCGGCTGCGTATAAATTCAGCGACAGTATCCTTTCAGCGACTATCGTTTCAGCGACATGTTGAGTAATTCCGTTTATCATTTCAGCGACGTCTTTTCTACGTATCATATATGTGTAAATTCAGCGACATTCGGTTTTAGATAGATTATGCAAAAAAAAAAAATTAATAAGAAAATAAAAAAAAACAACTTTAATTTGAATGAATATGAATTTCATAGATAGAATTCAAAATTTTCAGGAAAGGGTCAACCAGAAAGTACCAGTGTTTTTTTTCTCGAAGACTCAAGTTCAAAATCAATGATTTGAACAGTCTTTTATTTCTTATAGATAGGAATAAAAAATAACACATAAATAAATATCTATTAAATTAAATTAAATTAAATTTAAAATGGAGATGTAACAGTCTTTATGTCTCCGTCGAGTTCTATATTGTATAACTCATAGAATACAAGGCAAAGTATACATCTTTATTACAACATGTCTGGCCATATACTTGAAACTGTTCAAACTGCAAAATATCTCGGCATCACTCTGTCATCTGATCTAAAATGGAACACTCACATACAACATACAGCAGCAAAGGCAAACCAAACATTACAATTCATCCGTCGCAACCTTAAAGTTAGATCAACAGCAATAAAGAAAGAACGTGCATATCAATCTTTAGTTAGACCGAAGTTAGAATACTGCTGTACAGTCTGGGATCCTTACACCACCGAAAATATAAATACACTTGAAAGAGTTCAGAGACGAGCAGTAAGATATGTCTGTCACAGATATCATAACATCAGCAGTGTGACAGACATGATGGCACAACTAAACTGGACAACATTACAAGAACGACGCCTAAAAACAAGACTACAAATGTTTCATAAAATAATCCATCCTAATATTGAGATTCCAGCAGAAAACATACTGATAAAAAGCCAGTCAAAAACAAGATCCTCTTACCAACAGACCTACAGACAAATACAATGCAATAAATACAGCTATAAATTCTCTTTTTTCTGCCAAACAATAAAAGATTGGAACAAACTAAGAGCAAATATCTCAAATATCAATTCTACTGACAGTTTCAAGGATGCACTGACCCATAAAGTGCTCCTTGACACATACACCCACCTTCAATAGTTTTTCTTTTTGTTTTTATCTTATTGTAAATAAATCGTAAAAAAACAAGAAAATTGCAGCAGAGCTGCGAGAGGGGTTTAATTTGATAATTTGAGACATGTGAAACTTTAAATTCTTCAATAAATATATATAGAGCATTGGAAATATTTATATTTGTCCCTCCCCCATATTTATGTTTTCACATCAATGGTCATCATTGTAGCAAATATTATTTTATTGATAATATAGCGAATCGTCAGACTTGACAGCTGTGCTCAAGTTTCCTAAATACACTCTCAAATTCCTAGTTAAATATTCTAATTCACACCTAGTCTGATTATTTGATAATTCACGATCCAAACATATACATTTCACCAGTTTATGCTATTTCTGAATGCATTGCAATCTCAACAGCACTTCTGTAGTTGTCGACCCTTGAAGTGCAGTTGTACATATTTCCTGTGTAGTGTAGCAGACGCTTAGTTGTTTTCATTTGAAGATTGACGATTTTCACATTAATTTGAGCATTATCATGTTTTAAAGCGTAATGCCATTTCATTTTGAAAGTTTTCAGTCAAATATTCACGCCAGTAGGCTATCAACTATAGCCTTGGCCTAGGGCAAGGAAAAGGAAATATCTAACTTCAAGGTAAGACATCTTTATTTACATTGTCATGACATCTACGTCCGCCGTTTTCATGCATGTCATGATACTTGAGGGGTGCGTTGCCATGAGCTTCCTCATTACGTGCCTTCGGCACGTCAACTCTATCCATTGTTTGCTATTAGGCTTAATGCTCGTGCCTTCAGAAGGACAGTTCAAGTTATCCTTGTCCTAGTGGTCGTTAAATTGACTCATATGGGCCTACTTGGGTGAAATATTTTTCTACGGACACCTGATGTTTGCCACCGAATGACGAACGCGTTGTCATGGGGACCACACTATCTTTTTTATTTATTCTTTATTTATGTTGGTAGTGGTCGTGCCTGTGCCCATGGCACGACAGTTGTATCAATTTGTTCATATTATCTGTGCCTTCGACACAACATTTACTTCCATAATCATTAATTTACACATACGAAACTGCCCGTCTCGTGTGATTTCGTGTTGTGTCGTGTGATCTCGTGTTCGAAAATACAGTATTCAGACCAGTTTTCTGTTCATTGATACGGTCGTGCCTTTGGCACGAAACATAATGATAAATTGTTAATACTATTTATTCATCATTTAATATCCGTTTGGGTGTGGTCGCGCCTTCGGTGCGACATTCGACTTCAGTTTCGAAACCTCGTATACAGCTTTAGCTCCTCCCACTTCCGCTTCAGATCGAAAAGTGTTTACAAGTACCAACCATGTTCGCTTCGCTCACCCCATGGTTGGTAAAAAACATTGAAAAATAATAATATGAGGAAGGTACAACCTTAAAAGCGAGCGAAGAATAAAGGGGAGACTCTCAAATGACTGTATTGCTCACAGACCATGACCGACATCATAAAGACATCAGTTTCAGAGATCATAATGGCATAAATTTCTTCTTAGGGTCCGATGAAAAGCCTCTTTTCCCATTGATGGATATCTTGAATTTTGACCATGCTGTCCTGATGGACACAAATTTTTAAGGGATCTCCTATAGTTAATTGTAATCAAGTTTGGTTCTAATTTGATCAGTGGTTTAAGAGACCAAGTCTTTAGATGAATTTCCATGGCGGAATTTTTTGCCCTTCTGGTGGCCATCTTGGATTGGATGCAGACCTATGCAATGGATAAAAGTATTACAGGGAACTGGTACTCAAGGACCAATGTGACAAAGTTTTGTTCCTATCGGCCCAGTGGTTTCATTGGAGATTCTTTGAATGAAAAAGGGGGAGAGAAAGATTTTCTCAGAGGTGCCGTCCCAAAATATGACTTCTTAGTGATGGGGTCAAATATTTTGAATTTTATATTTTGTGCAGCATTAGCTGCACAAAACATTAAGCTTTTATTGTATTTGTGTTGATAGTGTTGAAGTTCATACCATAGATATGCACATACAAAAAATGGCACAACGGTAATAAGATCTCATGTTATGTCTTTGTTTCTTTGTTTTTCCGATGCTGCCATTGTCCTTGGATTGTTCTTTTTGGACTGATGGTTCGGTTCTCACTTACTCTAAAGTTCCGCAGCACCCCACCGTATACTGTCATCCAAAGGATTATATATGTTAAATCGAATTCTTCCCTGTAATTTATAGTAATTTATTGTTTTTTTTTTTTTAAATTGAACTATATCGGGAGCATGTTTCAACATAATTTTTATCGGACTTTACATACTGGAATTACTGAAAGTAAAGGTAAAGGTAAGATATTACTGGTTTTGAAGATGATGTTTGTCTTGTTAGAGAAGTTTTATTTAATTATTTTCATTACCCTTGCATCTTTGTGGATGATATGTCCATGTAAACGTTTTTACATGCCAAAAGCTGCTAGTATTTCATTTCGAATATTCATATAGTCAGCAATTTCTTATTTTGTAAACAGTTGTGTTCATTTCTTTGTGTACATAGTGTTTGTATATTTTATTTATGTTTTTATAATAGTTTCTTTGTAATTCTGCTCTATTTTTTATTTTGTTTTACATGCTTTATGTATTTAATTAGAGATGAAAGTTTAATAAAATATTCAATTTAGGGGATAACCGTTTTATTCTGAGGGGGTCTGACATTTTTTTAGTTTTAAAATAGACATTCAGTCCCAAATAAAAGTTAAAAATAAATACTCTTGCATACACCTTCTTGCAACCAGACTCTACGTAGAGTATGGTAAAAATTTGAAAATAAAGATTAATTCCCTTAAGTGTTTGAAAAAAAAAATCTGACTCTTAAATTTTCAGAAATAAGGCACCGGCCATTTAACTTGAAAGCATGGGATCTATGATAATTTCCCCAAAAATATTTTGAAGCTGTTTTTATGCGAAAAAATTTTTTGGCTGCAACAGGGACTATACATGTAATGTATAGTCCCTGGCTGCAATAACAGTGAAAAAAATCTGAAGGGGGGCTTTCTGTCCAAAAATATAATGCTAATTTTGATAAAAAATATATTTTGTTGAAAAGTTAAAAAAAGAAAACAAAAACAAATTTTCTGTTAAGAAAAAACCATACCCCCTTCAAGTTAAAGGGTTGATCCCGAAATATTCTGGCTTTGCCAAACGACAAACAGATTTGCCAGAACCCCCACGTACTGCAATATCTCATTTTGTTTTTTGACCGAGGTGAGTTCAGTAAAACAGAGAACGGAGGAAGACGACATGAGTAACAAGAGGGGTATATTTTAGACATGTGCAACTTGAAGTCCTTCAGAAAAATATTTAGTGTTACCTGGATAAATTACAAAGTAGTGGAAATATTATAGTGTTGGTTTTTGAAAGAAATTGAATTCATTGTATCCGAATAACGTTTTATTTTATTGGCAACGGCGATGTGTGAGACCTACCAAGTCTGTTCAAGTCTCCTAAATACACTCATCCATTCAGTGAAAAGGTTCAAATTTTCACTCAATCTTATTCATAATACTCACGATCTCAACGTGATATTTATCACCAGCTGTCATCTCAGAATGCATTGCAATCTCAAC
>MJUU01061781.1:20520-41713 GCA_002080025.1 Modiolus philippinarum | reverse complement strand
GGCAAAGCCGAGGGTCAATATAGGTGATTGAAACCCAATAGGACTGTACGACTGTCATGTTCAACACGACGGGTGTCTTATACATGTTATAAGAGGCAGAAGATGCTTACTCTATATATATGTTACAGGGAATCTGTGTATTAGGGATTACGTGTAATCACTGACAAAATCAGGGAATACATGAAATCGCTAAAAATCCCAGGGATTACATGTAATCCCTGATTTTTTTTCAACATTTTTTCCCGTTTTCCCTGAGAGTCAATAATTCTTTTTTATTATGCATTAAGTCAAATTGGGGATCATATTCTGATGAAAATTGGCATATTCAACACAATTAAAGAATATTTTTACGATTTTTCAACCCAAATACAAGTCCAAACAAAATATACCTGCATTTCACATACAAGAATAAGCAATAACTATATCAAATAGTGTTTAATTATGTCCCCCCCAAACAGTCATCTTGGGAAAAATTCCAAACCTGAAAAAACACCTTTTTGCAGCGTACCACTTAAAAACTATGGTGGGTAAGTTTGATTTTATTTGCCGAGTATCTTAAGAGATTGCGTTGGAATATGTTTTCCATATGCTGTTCCCAACAGCCATCTGAGATATAGCACAGACTGATAAAAACACCTTTTTGCAAGGAGCCATTTTGATTCGTCAAATTTTGTGGGAGTTATTGGACTTTGATTATTTCCACATTGTTATACAATGGCAATTCTTGTGGACGCAACTCCTCAGAAACCCCTGGTCAGAATTCATTCAAATTTTACAGGATTGTTAGTCACCATTAGTACTAGATTATATCGCATCGCCAATTCGATTCGTCAAATTTTGTTGGAGTAATGGGACTTTGTTTTTTCCACATTGTTATACAATGGCAAATCTTGTGGACGCAACTCCTCAGAAACCGCTGGTCTGAATTCATTCTAATTTAAGAGGATTGTAAGTGGCCATATGTACTAGATCATATCGCCGTTTTGATTCGTCAAATATTGTAGGGGTTATTGGACTTTAAAAATTTAACTGCTCAGAAAACACTTTTCAGATTTCCTTTAAATTTTCCAGGATTGTTAGTCACCATATATACTAGATCATGCGATTTATTTGAGCAATATCAAACTGCAACTTTTAGGATAATTAAAAGGTCAATTGTTCAGAGAACAATTGCAAGGTCTTTCACCAGTTTTCACCATTTCATGTTTGAGTTTGATTTTGTTGTCTATTTTGGTAAAGAAATGTGATGTAATCAAAAGAACTGAACATATTCTGTTTTTTCTCAATGGTTGCTAAGGAAAAAACCTAAAAAAAAGGCTATGACCTTGACCTCTGACCTTGATGACCTTTGACCTTGTGCTCACATTGAATGTCTTTTCTTACTGATTAATTTGATATGTTACTTGACTATACTATCTCTGACGGTTTAAAACTTATATGTAAAAAACCATTTTCCGAAATGTGTGAAGGGCAATAACTCTTTAGGAGTCATCGGAGAGTTTCGGTCTAAATGAAACAAATGTAGCCCTTGATATGTTGAAGGTTTTTATGATTTACTTTTTAAGCTATCTATAATGGTTTCTGAGTTTATCCCCTAACAAGGTCAAAGGTCAAGGTCAAAGGTCACCGATGACCTTCAACCTGGTACTCAAATTAAAGCTCTCTTCGCACTGATCACTTTAAATATAAATGTTTACTATATTATCTGTAAGCGTTTAAAAGTTATTCGCGAAAAACCGATTTACCGAAACCCGTCAAGGGCTATAACTCAAAAACGGTTCACCGCAGAGTTTCGCGCCTATTGAATAAAATTGAGATATCAATGAGAGGAGTATTTTTGCAATATAATGTTTTCAGAAATTTTTTATCTTTTCCGAGATATTCCCGTAACAAAATTTCAAATGGCCGCCATTTTGAAAATGGCGGATGAAAAAAAAAATTTTGACCCCAGATTTGTGATCAGGACCATAAAGGCTACCTGGAAACCAAATTTGGTGGAAATCCGATAGCTTTGAGAAATTTGCATATTTAGGGGCCAAAAACGCGTAACCGGGGTCGCGACCCAAAAAATTTTTTTTGCATGACAAATCATCCTCAGGATGAATCGAACATTTTCCCCTATTCAGAATTTTGATATCTGTTACAGTTTACGAGGAGATCTGAACACAAGATAAACGGTGTTCGGGGAGATAACTCCGTTACTAAATATAGATCGATACGTGGCCCTCAGTTTTGAAATCTCAATGTAAGACCGAATCATCTCACCAAGTATCGAAGTGATATGTCGCGTAGTTTTTTGTCATCGGTGGCGGAAAGAATAATAATAATAATAATAATAATAATCAGAAGAATTACTATAAGGTCTTTCACTGTGGTGAAAGACCTTAATTAACATTTAACATGCTTGAAATTAAAAGCAGGATATTAAGCATAAAATCTCATGTTTGGTATTTAATATGTAAAAGTTGAGTGGAATTCAACGAAAAAAAAACCAACATACAAACAAATAAAAATTAAACAGGACATTAAATCCTTGTACTCAGTATTCAAGATTTGCATTGAAAAGAAGTTAAACAAAGGACAATTACATGTATACTCTGATTTTTTTTTTGTAAATTTTGACCCAATTAAATTGTTTAGAGATATGTAAAGATGGACAGTACTTATGAAAAGTAAACTATCGATTTTGGTGTAAAATTTCTTTTGGTATTGAATAAACACTTAATTCCTTAATAAACGGACCATAAAAACCATTTGGAATGTTATTTTATTTAGAGTATTGGGGTCAGGGAAAACGTGTAAATATTCCAAGAAAAATCAGGGGTTACATGTAATCGCTCTTAAAATTTAGGGATTCATGCATTCCCTACGCGATTAAGTGATTACGTGTATTCCCTGATTTTTTAGGGATGACACGTAATCCCTGATTACACATTCCCTGTAACATATATATGTTACAGTGAAATTGTAAAATTAGTGATTTTGTAAAATTCCTGAAATAATTAGTGATTTTGTAAAACCACTGATCATTTTAGTGATTTTATAAAATCCCTGAAATTGTCAGGGATTTTGTAAAATCCCTGAAATTATCGTTAGGGATTTTACAAAATCACTGATTAAACTTTTTAAATAGTATGCTAAATTAAACTAATTTACATGCAGGAGTATTTATAATAGGTGTACAAAAGTGAAATATATTACCAGATTTTGCACAAAAGTATTCACACGCCAAGTTTTCTACCCTAAATACCGTAATTTATATAAAACTAAATTGTGAAAATATTTCTGAACTGATTACATTGAAATTTGCACTATCAAACTCAGAATGGTGTACAGTTTAATTGTTTATTTAGTCAATATTCTAACCTATGGTTTCAAAAAATAAAGAATATAAGAAAAACAATTCAAAATTTATGATGTCTATTCCTTGTGTAAATAAAATTCTAGCATCAAAATTTAACTTTCTTGTAGATTAGGACCAAAATAACAAAATATTTAACAATTTATGTAACAAATGCAATTCGAAAACCTGAGATAATCATTCTGTAGAGAAATGAGAAGTTTGTTATTCACCTGTTTTATATGTCATAAACTTGAATAGTAAAAACCTGATTTAGACATAACTAAACATCATACAAAAGTAAGTTCAGGAAGGCCCAAAATGAAGATATTTTCATGGATTCATGCTAATTACTGAGATTTCAATTGAGTCACATTATATTCTAGCCATGGCATATTTATTTAAAATGACAACATGTCAGTGGTTATTTATACTGTATCTGGATACAGGAAACAGTCATATATCAAGTTCCACTGAATTTCCACTCTAAAAACTGTTTTAATTTAGCACGGGTAGGTGATTTTTAAGTTTTATTTTGTATCATTTATGAAAAAATGCTGTAATTTTGAAGAAAATGACCATAATTTGGCAAGTATAAATTAACATTTTTTGAAAGGGGTTGAAAAAAATCGGAACATGTAGGAATTTTGTTTTATTATGGACTAAACGGTGGTGTACAGTGTGAGATGAACCATGTACAATTTTCGTACAAGATAATACGTAGTAGTTGCATGTTTTAATCTAAATTTATATGTTGATAGCTTAATATTTGATTTCATACTTTTAGTTTCAAGAAAAAAATACTTGCTCATCGTTTCGTAACATTGATTCTAGAGCCATACTGCGTCAAACTTAAAATTGTCTGAAATTCTGAATAAATTCAAAACTTTACTTTCGGTCCTATTTTTCAACCAATTTTTTTCCTATTTATTCAACCAATTTTGATTTTTTTTTATGTTTGTATCTAAAGTAGGGATATTTGACAGATATACCTTAAGATTCTAAATATTTTTAAACATTCTGTTTGCTATACAAAATCGAAATATTATTTTACAAATTCCCTAAATATGACCAGGGAATCAGTAAAATAATGATTGATTTTTTCAGTGATTTTGTAAAATCCCTGGTTTTAATTAGGGATTTTCAAACCCACTGACCAATTTAGTGATTTTACAAAATCCCTGAATTTTCAGTGATTTTACAAATTCCCTAATTTTACATAATCACTGTAACATATATACCAGTGCACCTGATCTAGCCCATGTTTTTAATAGGCACATGTAGTTCATCTTTGTATGTATGTGTGTCTCAATTTTTCACTTTTGTGCTGTACTTATGTTTTGTCTTTGGTTCCTTATTTTTTTTTATTATGCAATTGACTTGGATTATTAGTTTTTAGACTGGCTGGCAGTTTGGTTACGTAACTGAGAACCAAACTGCCAGTCAAAAACAAATAATCCAAGTCAATGGCAATATAAAAAAAGAACCAGAGACAAAGTCACTTTTCAATAAATATGAAAAAGAAAGGAAATGGGGTAAATGTCAAGGAGACAACATCCCATATCCAGGTTAAAACGACCCAAAACAAAGCATCTAGGGGTCACCGTACGGTCTTCAACACAGTGAGGAACCTCACACCATATAGCAAGCCCTAAATGGCCCCAAAAAGGTAAAAAAGTGAATAAATCGATGGAAACAAACCACATCCAATAACCCAAATATCAAGAAACTAAAATTTCATAAGAAGACACGGACAAGCCAGTCACCAACATATTCCTGACTTGGGACAGGCGCAAAAATTGCGGTGGGGTTCGTTTTCTTGGATCCAAACCCTCCCCCTATGTGTGGTGAATGGCTAAAAAATAAAGACACAAAAAGACTCACAGTAAAAATCAAACTAGAAAAAAGTCCAACTTATCAAGACGAGTACCCTTACAATGAATTACATAAAACATGAAAACAATACACACAGGTACTGTCCGGACAAATGCTCGCATTTACTGACAGCTAGCTAAGGACGATATTTCCGTTGACTAAGATATCAAGCCTTCTTACATATGAAACGTCAATTGAAATACTTCTAAATAGATTTGGTATAACAACATCATCAATTATGAAAGAAGAACATGATATTGTGCAATGCCAAATACTGCCAATATGAAAAATTGTTTAAATTTAGTTATGGTGTAAAGCATTTAGGAGATGATCAATGTTTTTGCCAACAAAAACCAAAAGTAAAGACTTAACAACAATGCTGTATTTATATCCTTTATGAATTAGTTTGTTCAACGGGTTAATAAGTTTGGAAGGACAATTTTTGAATTTATGCGCTTTGTAAATGATATTGCCATAGAAGTTTGGTAAATGTATGTTCTTTTTATTTCAGATAACTGGACAGTAGTGTGCAGACAGATTACATCAGAAGTTTGGTGAAGGCACCTTTTTGTGAAATAGCTATGTGATGATTTATAATTTGTCAGCACTGGTTATTGCCTGAATAAGTGCTGGAAATTCATCTCAACAAAGTTTTTACAGACAAACCCATATAAAGTAGGACTGTTTAATTGAACTGTAAGGGTAGATGGAGAGCAGGAGAAATGGATGGTTGGGTTGGAATAAAGGAGAAACATGGTATTTAAGGCATAGTTGGAGAAACAAGAGAGGAGAGATAAGGGACGTGAGAAGTAAGAAAGAAGAAAGGAATCCACCTGCCCACCCCCTCAACTGTTCAAATGTTCTTTCCTATTCGTATACTCAACTTATTTGTAAAGAACTGTGATTCGAGCCGAAGGCTCTTGTTTCCTTTAATAAAATCATTGTCTACAATTGTGCAGAGGAGTTCCCAACTTGATGTAGGGTATATATTACAGAAAGTGGTATATGCTTTGAAATAATATCCCTCGTGCAAAGAATTGTCGTAATAAACCCTACACTTTCATGGATAGTAAACTGTCAGGACTGAAGATTTAAAGCATCAATACACCAGGTGAACTTCATTTTTCTTCAAGAAACACGAATAAATTGCCATAATTGCAATTAGTTATCATTTCGGAATAGGATAAGATTTTGGTATTTAATAATCGAGTTTCGTTGAAACGTTTGTCAGCATCACTGTCGACAAGCGAATTATCGTAACTGCAATTAGAGATTTCTCGATAACTCACGAACGTAACGAAACGAACGTAAGTTTACTTAAGCATACGAAAGAAACAAAAGGACCATTCATTGTTAGGTGTAGTAAGTGACAGGAATGCAGAATACGTACGAATCGGGTTTTAACGTGGATGCATCGATGATTACCGGAAATTATTTACCTTCGGGGCAACCTTCACTTTTAAAGATAGTTGTAAAACTTCATTTCACGTATTTGTATGGGCTATCTCTAGTTTGGCGATTTGAGTAAGAGTTACAGTTTGTATTAGATTTCTATGTACTAAAGTTCAAGTTTAATTTACATGACATTGAACTCGAATAATTTAAGTTTCATTTATCGTCAAGTTAAATATTTCTACATCTTCAAAATATATCCTGAAATATATAAATCACAAAGACTTTCAAAAATATTGCCAGATCCAACCTTAGAATAAATGGAGTTCCATTCACTTCACGAAAAAGGGGTCCACACACCACTAGCTGAATCTCCGATTCCGCTGATAAAAATTTCGTCATTGTCATTTGTACTATACATTTTATATGAACCCACATTTTTAGAAGTCATTATTTATGGTAATTATGATCTTCGAAATGTGTTCATGCAATCTGCACTGAAGACATAATTTGCCGAATGAGACATATCCTGAAACTAAATTCACAGTAACTTAGGTATTTTGTTAGCTAATCAGTTTGAAATTAAATTGTGTTATCAAACTCAAGCTAGTTACACGCTCAGTTTTACATACTTATGCATTTTAACACTTTATGTCTTTATGCAAGTTTGCACTGATGTGCAAATACTGTATCTGAATGCACGCAAGTTTGCAATGATGTGCAAATACTGTATCTGAATGCACACGTGGTGTAAATTAAACAAGGGAAGCAAAAAACAAGGAACGATGAGCCACATTTTGGTCCCAGAATTTATAACCATTTTAAAGTTTTGAACATGAAAAACTAAACAATTGCCCGGCTTCAATTTACTATACAATGGTACTTAACTATGCCTTCACGGCTTAGTGCCACCATAGGACATTTTTTGACAATTACCGTAAAGAAACTATAGAGAGTATCCGTGTTTAGTCAAGATATGTATAATATGGAAACACTTAAAACAAACATAAGGAACTGATTTTCGAGGGTTGGGGTGTGCGATTTTTTATTTATGTTTTTTTTTTTAATTAATAATTTACTCTTAGAGCCAATGAAAATAAATATTCTAATCCCACTTGTCATGGAAATAAATATTTGATTTGAAGAATTATTTTTTGTTGCTGATGCAAATAAATAATTTGATTTATTTAGTGCAAATAATAATATGTTCGAGATAATCATGAAAATGAATATTTTTTCGAGGCAAAATCGCCCCCGCACCCCCTTGGCGACAACTCCTCCTAGACCACTTGGTGAAATTCAATGAAACTTTCACAGAATGTTCAGTGCTTATTGCCATTGGGCACCAGCTATTTTAAAATTTTATTTGGCTTAAATTTTTTGTTGTTGATTTTTTTACCGTCTGCCATATGGGTACATACTTTGTGGCGACAACTCCTCCTAGACCACTTAGTGAAATTCAGTGAAACTTTCACAGAATGTTTAGTACATATTGTCATATTGTGCACAACTTATTTGAAAATTTGATTTGACTTGAATTTTTTTTTGGTGATTTTTTTAAAATCTAGAATCAAATGGGGGAGCGGGGTGTGTTTTTGTGGGCGCAGGACATTTCCGAAAAAAATTAAAATTCTTGAATGGTCGTTTCCGAAAAACTTGATATCCCTTATCCGAAAATTTGTTTTACAAGTTAACATTTAGTTAGAAATTAACCTGTATTCGGTTTTATTAATATATTTATTACGCAGATAAAGAAAAGGAAGGTTTGGGCGCCATGAACTCGTTGAACCATACAGCTGACTTTTGATTGTGTGGGTACCAAGTCAAGCTGTTCTAGGTTCCTGTCATTGCTTACGTTTGTTTGTTTTTTTTTTGTCTTTCATTTTTTTTTTCTGTGAAATTCCCCGGCAGATTGTGGTGGGATGTGCTTGAAATTTTACAGTTTCCTGTTCTCTTTTTTAAGTAACTGACTTTACTTGCTGTTATGTGGTGAACAACAGTTTTGCCAAACTCTAGAGGGGGAGAGAGTTTTGCTGATTTGCTACAATTTTTGTGTTATATTGGCACTTTATACGAATTATTCCATAAAGTTCTGTAGGACTTTTATCTTGTAAAATGTTTGTACGAGACTTAAACATTGAATTCTTTGAGTAATGACTATTTGGGTAATTTTTAAGTTTCAGTAAAACAAAATAGACTGCTGTTAGTAAACCGGAATGTTAAGATGTGCATTCAAAAATTTCAGAATCGCATAAATAATTTCATTGATATTCAGTGTAATTTTAATGATTTTTACAACTAATAAGTACATCTGTTTTACTGTAAATTCATTCAGTCCCTAATATGATCAAAAAGATGGATGTCTGGAATAATATCATTTTTCTGACTTGCAACTTAAATATATTCAATAACAGAACGTCAGCTCTTGTGTAACGTTAGGTAGCTCCAACACTGTGCGTAACGTATCTATTCCTCGCTGCTATATTTCTCTTATGATCATATAGCATATAGACATTTTTGCGGCCTATGGAACAGGTGCATGTAATAATTTTTCGGAAAAGTCCTAATTTTTATTTTCGGAAAAGGGAACAAAAAATTTCGGAAAAGGGATAAAATATTTTCGGAAACGTCCATTATTTTTTCGGAAATGTTTTTCTCCGGTTTTTGTGAGCTTTGCTCACAGTTATTCTAGTTTTGTTTGTATTTTTTGTTCTTTTTATTTGTTTGTTTTGTTTTGTTTGTTTCTGTTTTGTGTTTTATTTTTTCAGCAATATTTTGACTCTCTCATAGGAAAAAAAATGAAACTAGATATATACATCCAAGTTTTATTTAACTATATTTTTTCTATAGAGATTTCGAATCTTGAGAAATTTCATTGTTCACCTATGTTTTGTACCATTTTTGCCGCTTGAAATTGGCTTGTTTTAAAACGTCACCCTCAGACTAAAATGATGGAATTCAATTACAATATTGGCCATATTTGGGGTTTGTGCATGCCTAAAATTCATATGCCTGACTGTGCAAATTCTGAATTGGGCGGATACATAGCAGTCTTGGGGATTGGACACATTATCTTTTATGGGAAAAAAGTTCAAGAATTGACAATAATTACAAAAATAAGGTGGAATCTACTTTTCTCTGGATCCCATTGTTGCTAAGGCTGGATCCACCGGTGTCATGCGCATGTAAACGGAGCTTTGACTTTTGAAATATGTGCGCTTAAAATTTTGGTATTTTACATACTTGGGTATTTTACGCGCCTGTTATTAACCGCTGATTCTTTTGCAACCGTGTACATGTAAACATTGCTTAAAAATTTTATTCAATGTATATTTTAAATCAGTCTAAATTTTTCTTATAATTACTTGAAAAGCACAAAGTATAAATTGGACGCCACGATATAAAATTAGCGACTGAAATATCAAGAAAATGTGCAATAAAGTCGTGTGAAATTTTCTTGTTATCGCGATCGGTTGAATGTAAAAGCAATATTAATTGAATTATAAAACAATTTTTGAAACAAATACGATTTCATGTGAATTGCAAGTAACGATAGTGGCCGAATACTTGTTATATTTTTGTGTGTGAAATTGCTACGTTGAAGATATTGCGAACATGCCTGTTAAAATAAAATACTCGGAGGTGTAACGGACGGACGCACAAATGAACGCACGTACAGACGGACAACCTTATCACTGCACTATATATCCGACATTTTCAAGCGGGGTTATAAAAAATATGGACCTCAAAATCATTGTCGAAACAACTATTGCCAGTCACCTTGAATAATGATCCGTCTAGACATATTAAGTTCCTACACGCACTTCTCAACCACACCAACAGTTCCGATGTCCCAAATACACCGGACTGGGATATGTTGTGTATCAATAGTCTTCAGACCTTGTTGGAAGACGGATGTATCACATGGCATGTGCCTATCAAATGCACAATCGGACTAAATTGCTCAATTATTACAAGACTAAAATAATGATTTCTCCCTTTCAAAATTCTTTCGTAATTTTGATTTCTTTCGTAGTGTTAGGGAAAGTTACGTTCGTTCGTCAGTTATCGAGAAATCTCTATTACGACGATCCCAAAATAGCGACGTGAAAAGACGGCCAGATTAGCATTCCCTTTTATCATTTAATACTCAGACACACATCCATACTTGACCAGTGCGAAGGTCTTTTGATCAGTGATAAGCTATTAACATGATGGAGAAACGCGCAACAGAAATAAATGGGAAGATAATGGTAACTCGAATATTTTTTAATGAAGGATTATCGTAAATTGGGATACTGATTATGGTAACTTTGCTTTTTCTATCGTGACACAAAAACTATTTCACAACTGTCTTGATAATTGGACTTATTTTTTATCATGGATTAGCATCTCCGACCTATCTAAACGGTCGAAAATAAAAATCAAACATCGGTCTCGTGCTTGTAAGGGGTGGTTAGGTATGAAATGAAGATTTGTCGATTAATAAAGTGGCGAAATAGAACACTGAATTGACTGGCGTTTCCTTAAGAATCAGGCAGAGCATGAATCATGATTTAAAAAGACGCACGTGTGAGTCGTCAGTAATTCTAGATATTTTTTTTATGAAATACATGATAAAATTTTGTTTCAAAGGGAGATTATGTAAGCGAACTTTCTTTCCAGCGAGCAGAATTTCTAGGTATATAACAAGCTATTGTATTTCTACCGTCAAGTACTCCACTGTAATAAGTCAGTTAGATATAGTTGATATTCTACCCTAGTGTATTTAATCCAGAAGGAAGGAATGGACTGCCAAAATAAATCCCCTACAACATTAATTCCTTATGCATATAGGTCGAACGATTAGAGCCATCAAAAGATCGTGAAGTTTTCTGCATTTTGCGCCCAAAGACCAAAAACTGAAAAATACATAGGCTTGTGCATGGGCGCAGATTGCATGGATCGGGTCGCACATTGCATTGAACGGAGAGCAATTTTAAAGAAAATCGGTAAACCCGTCTTAAGAGTTACAGCCCTTTTCCGTCAAATTTTCAAAATTGATGCATTTTTTAAATTTTTTATTTCAATAACTGTAACAGATTGTTATGTGGTAGAAATGACCAATAAATTATTTTAAATTGAAGTCAGCAACGATAGAACAAAACTGGCTCAAATTAACTTTCAATAAGACAAAAATAATGATTTTACAATTTAAGTATACAATATGACTTATCTGACAATTATGAAGTCCAAGTAAATATAAAAAATTATAGTTCACTGAAGTCCACCAATAAATTCCTTATAATCCTCACTAAATAGTTGATAATAGATTCACAATAATTGATGTCGATTTCCAATACAAAAGATGTGCCTAATAATTCTGTATAAACTTATTAATCCTGTATAAACTTATTTAACTGACTGACTTAACCCTTTTCAGCTACCTTATATAAATACATTTATTCTTTCTAGAAAAATCATCACAAGATATAACTAGAACATTCTTATCAACTGATAATCACATGACTAGAATGATTATGTAAGGAAAACTTCTAGCAATTTCTATGTGTTAAATATTAAGTCAATGTTCTAGAAAAATCTACATGTTCTAAGGTGTAATAACCTTGACCATTGTTTATTGTAAACAAGTTACATAACTAGGCCAAACAAATCACATAATGTTAAGACCGTAAAAAATAAAAACAATGAATAAAATGCATTTCAGAATATTTACAACATTTAATTACCTATAACAAGATAGAAGTGAAGTGTTACTTGGAAAAATGTTCTGTATATCAGGATCTACATAGTACTCTGAAATTTTGAAGAAAATTCAAATGCCTATGTAGAAGTTATTGGCTGTTTTTCACCAATTTTTTTTCAATGCCATATGGTTTATGGGTTGTTTCCCTTTAAATTATGTTTTCAAATCTTCTTTGGTTTACTTTTCTCTTGTAAGATTTCGAGAAATTCCCTGCTATCACTGTATTCAAAATAAGTATTTGTTACATAATTAAGAGCAAAAAAGTGAATTTGTACAATTTGCTACAATTTTTTGCTAAAATACTTCCGTAATCTTGTTTTATTTCACATTTTAATACTTTTGTAAATAAATTTATATAGTATCTTACAGTGATTACAGATTATTTACCATGTAAATAACTTCCAGATAAAGTAAAATATAGCATTTAGGTTTCATAGCATGGATTGACATTATTTATGACCTGGCTTTGCCACGGTAAGTTTTGCCATCATAGACCTTTGTAAATTTTTCATTCAAGCATCTTCTTCTCTGAAACCGCTGGGCCAAACTTGGTCATTATAGTCCCTTTGTGATCCCCTTTATAAATGTGTCCGGCAAGTCAACACACCATCCAAGATGGACGCCAGTGGCATCTTTGTCGGAAAATGGACCATATATTCAAAGATCTTCTGCTCTGAACCTATTTGGCCAATTGGAACCAAACTTGGTCTAAATGGTCCTTAGGTGGCCCCTTTTAAAAAAATGTCTGGCAAGTTCGTATCATATCCAAGATGGCCGCGAGCGGGGAACGTGGTTTTAACTTTGGACCCTATGGGAGAGCTTCTCTGAAACCACTGCGGCAATTGGAACCAAACTTGGTCAAAATAGTCCTTGGGTGGTCTCGTTTAAAAATTGTGTCCGGCAAGGCTCTACTTTATCCAGGGTGGCCGCCAGCGGGGATCTTTGTCAAAAATTGGCCAGTATTGCAAAAATCTTCTCCTCTGAAAATACTGGGACAATTGGAACCAAACTTAGTCACAATGGTCCTTAGCTGGCCCCTTTTAAAATGTGTTCGGCAAGTCCACACCATATCCAAGATGGCCACCAGTGGAACGTGGTTTTAACATTGGACCCTATAGGGAAACATATTCAAAGATCTTTTCTTTTGAAAGTACATGGCCAATTGGAATCATACTTGATCACAATGATCCCTACTTTGTCGCCTTCATAAAATGTGTCCAGCATGTCTGCATAGCATCCATGATGGCAGTCAGCAGGGAACATTGTTTAACCTTAGACTCCATGGGAAATAATTCAGATATCCTCTGAAAACACTGGGCCAATTGGAACCAAAGTGAGGCGCAATGATCCTTAGATGGTCTTCTTCAAGAAAGGTAACAGTCGGTCTACGCCCATTAAAAATAGCTGCCAATGGGGAACAAAGATTAATTTTGGATCATATAACATGTATAACATCAATGTATATCAACAAACTTGAAAATGGAACCTTAAATGTTGGGGTTATTTTGACGTAGTGTGTCACCAATGGTCCAGGTGAGCGATACAGGCTCTTGAGAGCCTATAAACGCGAATGCAAAATGACAATATTTGGTGATCCTAATGCCAGTACTGCTGTGCAAAAACATTGATTTTCGTGTATCTATGAACAATTACTACCAGTTAGTAATTCATAATAAAATGTTATTGAAAATGCGTTTGAAATCAATGTAAATGAAAAACAGTTGAAAAGAAACGAGCTAAAAAAGGCGGGAAAATATTTCCATACTTTTTCTTGTATAAAAATCGATTAAAATTCATAGAAAATAAATTAATGGTTTACACCTATTTTTATCTTGAATATTATATTATATGTCTTTGTCAAATGAAAGCCAATTTGGTGTTAATGATAACAGGATTTCGCTTACCAAGAATGCTAGTAAAATATTCTTATTTTACATGGTTTCAATAGGACGACCATGGCCAGTTATTATATATAAATATCTTAGAAATAGATGCTACATCTCGGTGCTATACACAGAAATAATCAAAATTTTGAACTGGAACTAATATGCTACGAGAAATCGCGAAAGCGAGATTTGGGGATAGCGTTTCCGCCGAATACGAAACGTATTACCTATCAAACATAGTCCGAAGTCATTTTAGTATACAAAATAGCAGCCTACATAGAGTGCATACACCAGACTCACTGGTGGTCGTATTGACGGCTAAATTTCCTGCCCCTACCCATTTCTCCCCTTTTCCGATGACAATCAGAACTCGTTGCCTCGGGTGTCCCTCCAACTTCATTTATTTTACTTATAATTATTTAAATTGATTAACTTGTTTTGGTCATGATATAGCTGAAATATTACTCACTGGGCGTTAAACTCTTTATATCAATAGAGTGCATCCATATTGATGTAAACATTTGAAGCTATATTTAGAAGTTCAAAATGGTTCCCATCATTAATGAATAAGATACGGGATCGGAGGAAGTTTTAATGAGTGGTTTATACTTCTATGGATATTTTTTTTTCTTATATTTTCTGTAGTAAGTTAGAGAGTTATGATACTGGCTTTATTCATTTTCTTTGAGTTACGATAATCATTTCTAAATAATTTTCGATATTACGATAATCCGACATTGGCGTTACGACGATCTTCCCTATTTCTTAAGTTGTCGATTTCTCCAAAACGGATGAATTTTGATTGAAAGCATGTTAATAGTTTATTACTGGTCAAAAGACCTTGGGAATGGCTTAATATGGTTGTGTGTCATTGAGTAATAAATAATAAAAAGGGAAAGTTAATCTGACCACTTTTTCACGTCGCCATTTTGGGATCGTCGTAATTGCAGTTACGATAATCCGCTTGTCGACAGTGAGCATGATGATTACAAACGCATACACGAGCGTCGTACCGGCATAGCACCATTGACGGGTTAACCCGAAACTTAACGATCCAGCAGGAAGTTTGACTAAAGTAAAAAAAGCTTCTCGGGTGAAGCGACAGTAAAGAACAGAAAATCATATCTATACTTAAATTTACTGGTTGTAAAACAAACAAATAACAAAAGATATAAATTTTACAGTTAATGTTAGCACTCATTTTTCACAAGTTTCACTGTCACATGTTTGTGTATTGTCATCATTATTCCTGTTGTCATCATTATTTCCTATGATATTAGATATAGACCATATTTTAGGTTTTGATATGAGAGGAGGCAGGAAGCGGGGTCTTGCTGGAGCAGAATTCTTTTCACCATTACTTTCTGTGAATTTCGTATTACTTTGGTCTTCCACGTCACTATTTTCATCAACATCACAGTGTTCTGCGCTGTCATTCTCAATTTTAATGTCTGATTTTGTAGATGTTGGATAATTGTTCATGTTGTGGTCTATTGGTGTTGACGTAAGCGGTCGAAAAGACAGAGATCCACACTTGTAGATGTCGCTGCTAATGGAGCTATAACCCGGAAGTTCGTATTCAGGCGTTGTTGCTTCTGTAACGAAATAAAATGTAAAAATAATAAGGTTTATATTACGATCTGGTCTGTGCCCGCGAGATCACATTAGATTAACATAAAAGTCGCAGGAGAACAATCCGTAAAACATCAAAATAATGACAACATCGGTTCCACGATCTTTGGTTGCAAAACTAAACAATAAAACGAATCCATCATATGTAAATAACGTAATAAGTGAGGATTTGACAAAATTACCGAACAGAATTGTCAAGATCCAAAAAAGAAAGGGTGAGAAACACAAAGCACGAACAAAACCACCGGAAAAAATGTCTACCACAATGTTCCTGACTTGGTACAGGTACAAAACCACCGGAAAAAATGTCTACCACAATGTTCCTGACTTGGTCCTGACTTTGTACAGGTATTACAAAAGGAATAATTGGTTTCATCTATTTCGTTCAGAAAATACACATATTTTATAAGTAGGAGTCTGTGTTCGAACAAGAAGCTTTCATTCGCCAATTTTGTTTATCTGAAAGTGATCGAACTTCTGCAAAGGGCTATATTATTTGGGGCGTTAACAATTTGCGAAGTTAAGACTACAACTGCGATAAGCAATAAAAGGATATGGAGTAAATGTAAATGAGACAACTTCTCCACAAAAACATGGCAAAATCAAGCAATGGAATAACGCTTTTATTGTTGTTCTTCAACTGGAAGTCACCATGAGGCCTTCAACAATGGGCTATGTTCATACCTCATAGTAAATTCATGAAGG
This sequence comes from Modiolus philippinarum, assembly GCA_002080025.1. Lineage (NCBI taxonomy): Eukaryota > Metazoa > Mollusca > Bivalvia > Mytilida > Modiolidae > Modiolus > Modiolus philippinarum. The sequence goes on along the minus strand of MJUU01061781.1, from coordinate 25,137 downwards.
CCTCTAGCACCAGTTTTAGAGGATTTCGCGTTTTGCCAGCCTTCAAAAATTATTTTGCAGCTTTTTTGAATATTTCAAAAAATATCTTTATTAATTATATTAATAAAAATAGCGAGAACAGAGACCTCTAGAAAAAAGTCCCCTTACTGTTGTAATTTACTGATCAGACAAATAACGGAAATACTTTTTCTATTTTACTTTTGTTAGTGCAAAAATATAAACGTGTATAAATCTAACGATACAATTGAGAGAAACTTAAAAATACATGTATAAAATACTGAAGCATATTGATGCCACTTGAAGAAAAAAAATCTAATAATTTTGGTCCAAACAAGCACAGAGCGTTTTCAAAAACGCGATTTCATAAAATAATAAAATTGGATAACCACTGATGAAGTCGGTCCAATGGTTCTAACTTGAGACTTGAAGTTACAAGTCGCAAGCGTAATACCAGAAAACGACAGAAACAACGCTCTCACCTTGTAAGTTGCATGGGTGAGTTTTAGGGTAAATACTATTGAAGAATGAGATATTATTTCATAATCATGAGATCTTATCTTATAGTTATGAGATAATAAGTCATAATTATGAGTTAATTATCTCAAAATTTTGAGATAATTATCTCATAATTATGAGATATTATTTCATAATTATGAAATGAGTAACTCATAATTATGAGATAATTATCTCAAAATTAGGAAATAATCATCTCATAAATATGACTTATTAACTAATAATTATGAGATGCTGTTTCGTAATTATGAAATAATATCTCAAAATTATGAGATAATATCTCATAATTATGAACATATCTCATGATTATGTCTCATAATTATGAGATAGCATCTCATAACTATGAGATAATTATGACTTATCATCTCATAATTATGAGATTTATTTCATAATTATGAGAAAATATCTCATAATTATTGGACATCTCATAGTTATGAGAAAATATCTCATAATTATGAGATACTAATATCATAATTATGAGATATTATCTCATTATTACGAGATATTTTTCTTCGTGTGGCATCAATACGCTTCTGTAATTAAAGCACTCGTTTCTATAGATTTTTTTTGTGGCAGATAATAGAGGACAAGAAAGATATTAAGTAGTAAAAAATATAAATCTATCAAGTGTAAAAAAGAGGCCCTCAAAAATGTCTTAAGCTATTATTCTTTTTTTAAGTAAGAACGTGAATATATTGCTCTGATTCTGATTTGTGACAATCCCACAGCTGATCACCTTAAATTCATTGTATATCAACGACTTTATAATTGTTTAACTATTATTTGCTATGCACAAAATAAAACAGGCCATTGTCGCCATTGGATACACTTTTTAAAGAAGATAAAGCTTTAATGTTATATTTACCAGTATTGTAGAGACGTTCTGCTTTAAACATGGAATCAGATTTTGTGCTGTCTTCGTCATCACTTGACGTGCTGAGGTCATCAAAACTGATATCGGAGGAAAATTCTCCTTTGTTTTCTTTTTTAAGTCTTCTTCTTGCATTAGCAAACCATGTTGACACTTGAGTTAAGGTCATTCTTGTGATAATTGCAAGCATTATTTTTTCTGCTTTAGTTGGATACGGATTTTTTCTGTGTTCTTTCAGCCAAGCTTTTAATGCTGCCGTTGTTTCTCTGGTAGCATTTTTCCTTCTACCGTTATTTGGATCCATAGCAGAATTCCTAAAATGAAGGGAATATTTTTAAATCGATTCAAAATATAAAGGAAATTAAACATTTCAACAAAAACTAGTGAAATGTTAGGGAAGCTTTCATACAAATCTTTCATTAACATTTTCATATGTCAGCGGGAAAAAAAGAAATCATACATCGTATTTACTTTCCATACTGTGGTAAATATTAGCACCAGACTGACCTGAAATGTTAACACAATAACTACAAAAATGGCATAAAAACTCGGTAACTCAACTTTTTTAAAAAGATTCAAAAACGTTTTTTACCCCCCAAAAAATAATAATAAGAAGACAATAAAATAAAATAAATAAATAAATAAAATTTCCTCTGGTTTAATTAAGTCTTGCCGGTAGAAAATTGTACTTACATATAGTTATACATCTGTGTTCTAAATATATTGTCAATATTTTGATGTGGAGTGGAGAGAAATGGAGATCCATATCCCAAGGAAGACAATGCGGTATTATCCCATCTCATACCATGGGTTGGCTGCTGTAACAAACATAAATTACATTTTATTCAAAGCAACCCAGCAAACAATTCTGCATAAGATTTCAGAGTAAAACTTTCTAAAATATTTATATCCATGCTCTGAGGAAACATGTCACTAGATTACACTTAAGTTCTAGAAAACAATAAATGTACTTTCATAATTTTGCAAGTCGCTAATGTTAACAATAAAAAATTAACACCACATTAATAAAGAAAATGAATATATATTTGTGAAAACAAAAAAAAGCATTTAAACTTTTCTGTTGATAGTTAAATTCTGGCCGGTTGCATTTTGGGTTTGTTTTATCTCCGAACGGAATTGTTTACAAGTTGTTTGTTTCAATTGTCAATCAATTAAAACTAACATGAGGTGAAATCGTACAAAATTCGCCCAAATGTACTAATTATAAATTTAAGAATACTAAATTTTGAGAATCATTTCAATATTTTCAATGATAGAGACATATACACTCTTTGTAAATTAAGAACATCTAATCACTCATTACTTTTTGATCTCGGAAGTTGGCTAAATATTGAAAGGGGTGATAGGAAATGTGGTTTATGACTAAATACCGAAGTTACTATGAATTTAAATTCTGCATATGCGCATTTCGACAACTTATGTCTCTTCAGTGCAAAAATCTAAACGTTTGGAAGACCATAAACTCAAAGATGTTTAAAAACTGATAGAGAACAAATAACCAATATGATCTGAATGTAGAGCCAAATGTAACAGAACCGATAAATATCATTTTTTCATGGAGTGTCCGATTTATAGAGGAACAAAAATTATATAGATATCAAAAATAATCATTCTAGACCATATATTCTAATATATCGCTCTTTACTATTTCAGTTTTGAAGAAATTGTGTAAATTTAATAAATGTACACAATTTCCTTGAAACTGAAAAATATTTATTTGTTTTTATTTATTAAACAATACTGCAAGTTCTTTAGTAGGAATCGTAAACTGTAATCTTCTTGTAATTTAATTGTTGGTTAAATATATTAGTATTTTAAGAGGGTAGACCTGCATTGGTGGATCCAAAGGGGGGAGGTACGGGGGTTTCAACCCCCTTTTTTGGACAATCATATATTTGTTTATGAATATCTCGGTGTTTTACCACAGATTTCGAGACTCGCTCTGCTCGGCGAAATTACCTTTCATTTTTTAGGAAATTTTCAAATTGTCTGGATCCATGCCTGACCTGTGGTATGGGGAGATAACTCTAGTTTTTTTCACTTTCATAGTACTTACATGAATAAATAGCACCATTGTGTTAGGTATAATTAAAAGTTCAAAATTGTAAAACATTTTCATAAATAAAATAAATATTTTTTTTGCCTTATAAATCACTACCTAACATCCAGTTTCTTTTTAATTACTAGCACATTAATGCTACATTTCGTGCAATGATATCTATGGTGGCATAGTTCTGCCCCCTACTTGTCAGATAATTAAGTAGACTTCTCAGCTATTTATGTCAACATGTCAGATATTTATGGTGACTTGTCAGATAATTATGTTCACTTGTCAGATAAAAAAAATATTCTATTATGTGGTCTATTGACCAACTAACGCCAATGTCTGCCATCCAAAAGTCATCATAGTCATTTGACAAGTCGACATAATTATCTTACAAGTCGACATAATTATCCGACAAGTCAACATAAATAGCTGACAAGTCGACATAATAATCTTGCAAGTCGACATAATTATCTTACAAGTCGACATAATTATCTTTGTCAACTTGTAAAATAATTATGTCGACTTAGTAGATAATTATGTCGACTTGTCTGATAATTACGTCGACTTGTCAAATAATTATGTCGACTTGTCAGATAATTATGTCGACTTGTCAGATACTTATTTCGACATGTCAAATAATTATTTTGACTTCTTGATGGCACACATTGGTTTTAGCTGGTCAATAGACCACATAATAAAATATTTTTTATCTGACAAGTGAACATAATTATCTGACAAGTCAACATAAATATCTGACATGTTGACATAAATATATGACAAGTCTACTTAATTATCTGACAAGTAGGGGCAGAACTATGCCACCGTAGATATCTAAAAATAATGAAAAATATATCCAAAAAAAAAGATTTCTTTCAAGGGAGGTAATTTAAAGCTCAGTTTCAGGAATTTTATTGATTTTTGCTTACTTTATTCTAAATTTTGAAAAATACAACGGTAGATTTTTCTAAAATTTAAGTATATCTTACATTAACTAATTTCCTTTCTTTTCTCAGTTTTTGGTGAAAATCAAACGACTCGATTTTTTACAAGAAGTGTTTAATACTGATAAAATAATTTTTACAAGAAGTGTTTAATACTGATAAAAATAGGGTTAACTTTTCAGTCTATATGGCCCAAATCACACATGCACTTCAGTGCAAACTAT
>MJUU01061781.1:0-14818 GCA_002080025.1 Modiolus philippinarum | reverse complement strand
GTCTCGCTCTGCTTTTGTCTCGTCTTTTCAGTTTTAGTCGGTGTTTTCATTGGTCTCGCTCTGCTTTTGTCTCGTCTTTTCAGTTTTAGTCGGTGTTTTCATTGGTCTCGCTCTGCTTTTGTCTCGTCTTTTCAGTTTTAGTCGGTGTTTTCATTGGTCTCGCCTCATTTGGCTTTTGCCTTGTCTGTCTTAAGTACTTTAACTAGTCAACCTCTGTCTCGCATTTATCTTAGTTTTACATTTGCCCTGATGCTGGAATTATTTATGCAAATGAGATACTGTTACCTGTGTTTTGCACTTCACTCAAGTCTGACTCTGGAACTGCGGCTTGTTTTTATGGTAGTGAGGGTGACATATGTGTTTGCGAGCCTCTTCAATAATGCTGTTTTTTGTTACATGCTGCTACTTCAAGTATGCCCTAAAGATTGAGATGAGCTACTCACAGCTATAAGTACATGCTCATCTTACTTATTATTGCTGCGTGGGAATGATAGGGTTTCGTAGCCACTGCGCTACTGCACTGGGGTGACATGATTTTGATGCAGAACTTATAAACGTGCTTTAAGTCACCCTGGACAAATCAAGTATACTTATCTCTTTTATACTTCATCGGTATATGTCAGTGAGCAATATAAGGACTAATGCAGATGTAGGGCCGATATAAGAATTAAAATAGCCAATATCACCGAGTACTCCATAAGGAGCAACCTATACGTATCGTTTTAGATTCGTTTAATGACCCTGAAACTATTATAAGTCAATATTCCCAATATCGAGGATAAAGGATCAATAAACTATATGTGTATGTTAACAATCTAAAGGATTAGGGCTGATCTAGGAATGTTTTTGGACAATATCTCAATAATGGTACATGGAAGTGTTTCAAAATTTGCATCCATCGACTCAAAGCCTCGATTTTTCCTAGTTAGACATATCAGATGTACATGTCCAAATTACGAAAGCAACACTGACGAAATGCAAGCCTTATGGTTTCCTGATTCTATCAATAGATTTTAAGGGATTCCCATTTGTTATTGCGCAGTTCTACCATCCGATATCCGGTCATGTGTCTTTAGCTTTTGGTTACGTTACTTCCGATGGCGTAATTTTGGATACGTCACTTCCGGAAGCATCAAATGGCAAATATACCACCACTTGGGAAAGCCTTGTATTTTCGCGTGGTGGATGCAATTCATTCAGAGTGATATGTTTCCGCTTCTTACTTGCTGTAAATAACAATATCTAATTGGACAAGTTCCACTTATATAATGTTGTTAAAATAGTAATTTTTTCATTCTTTTTTTATTATGAAGCTTAAAGTTAAGAAGCGCAGTAATATGACTGCACTGTCTGCAGGATAATACTAGATTTTTATGTTTGGAAGTGAACTTCAGTTTCGTTTTAACTGGAGTTTTTTTTCTTTAAAAAATAGCAAATAAAAATCACGTCATTCATAACAAATACTCATCTTCACGAGGAAAGTAAAATTCTCTTATGTTACAAATTAGGTAGCCTTTCTGAGACGCATTGATGTTGTGTGTGAACCTGAAAATGCCGGGAACGTCATAAAAGATGTCACGTCATTCCGTGAATGAAAGGATCTCAAAAACGACGTATTGTAGCGACAGAATCGGTGGGTGCAGGTTCAAAAACGCTTGACAGCCAAAATTCAGTCATAAAATTGGCAACATAGACATAATGATTTATGGATTCGAGTTAATTTTAATTTAACGCAGCTAGAACGCTTAGTATAAGTGTAAAATCGTTTACGGAGTACTGTGGTAAAGATAGTGACACCTTTAATTCTTAGATCAGCCCTAGTCGTCATTAGATCGGTCCTTATCCTTTATATTGCAAAGATGGAGATTTTCTACCCATCGAATAAAAAATTAAAGATTACTTTATTTGTCCTTAGTGACAATTAAGTCTCGACATGAATCACGTATGTACTTTCTGTAGCAAAACCCCTATCACTCTCAGTGTGGTAATGCAACAAAACCCTATCGTCCTTCCATCCGCGCAGTTGTTCATCGAATACAATGGTTATGATTGGTATTTTGCACTTCAGGTTTGACACAGTATGACGTAATGATGTAATCCACTTCTACTTATTGATGCGATATGACTTATTACACATGTGGTTGTAGACCCTTGCACCTCATGTGAGGTAAAAGTGTTTGTTTTGCTTAGCTTGTTTAATATTTTGCTTAGCTTAGCTTATTCATGCATATTTTTATTTGCTAAATGCTTATTGCTTTGCTTGCTTTAATTGTATTTTTGAATTTGTTTATTTTTAACATAAGAAACTCAGTTTTGTCCACAACATAACTACATCAGAGTAAATGTATAATGAGACGAAATATATTTGTGAATATCATGAAATAATAATGGAATAGATGAGACATATTTTAATTGAACCGGAGTATTCTTCATCTGAGACATATCACTTAGATAGGTTGATAATAGGAATATTATACATTATATTTTTATTTCATATTATAGGATAAAGAGTATTATATTTAGCGCTATTGTACTTATAAGAATAATGAGTAATTTTGATTATTATTGCACTAGTATTTAGAGTACTTTATCTTATGTATTTTCAGGGTTTATTTTATGACTACTGTAACTGTTATATTGTTTCAATCTCAACAATATTAAAGAATCCAAAACCCGAGATGTGTTTCTTATTAACCAGAAATATCCCAGTGGTTTCACAGGGAAATTAGCATGCAAACACCTTTAGCCGTTAATGAATCATGCAACCATATTCGGAAGTGGGAAGTGGTATGAGCATACTAACATCGAGTCCTGTGAGCAGTATCGTCAATAAAAGAAGTTCATCACACAATTATCACCCCCACTACCACAAGCACAACCCCATCACCTATCAACGGAGCTGCAGGAGCAGAGCAGCGTCAGCAAAACCATATAATCCTAGCACAGCCACAACAAGGTCTCATCATCCTAGCAAAAACGCAGAAACAAGGCCCCATCACCTATCACCAGAGATGAAGCAGCAGTGCAGCGACAGAAAATCAAATCAACCCAAGCTCAGCGGCGTTGCGACAACAAAGCTCTATCACCCCTAGCGCGGGAGCAGCGTAGCAACATAGACTCGTATTCCTAGCTGCAAAGTTCATCATCCCAGAGCGATGACGGCCCTATAATCCGAAGGTCCGATAGTTGGAAGGTCCGACAATCTGAAGGTCTGGTAATCCGAAAGTCCGATAGTCCGAAAATGTCTCATATATGATGGTTTCCATTATCAAAAAAATCTCTTTCAATACCCTGCTCAGGGTGGGTGCCTAACGGGTACATAGTTAAACATTTGAACTAAGAGATCTACTAACATATTTGCAATCAAAAAGGGAACCCTTAATGTAGAGATTTATTTGTATCAGTCCTGGCCCAGGTTAATCCTACATGTTGTTCCTAGAATGTTTTGTGTGAAATCTGAGAAAAATAATAACAGCCATGAAATACACTGGAAAACAAGGGATCTATAAACCACCACTTAGGGTCATTTTAAGACCTATGTGTGTATCTCATTCATGCGCGTAAATGAAAAATGAAAGTTAGTGAACTCATAATCACTGATCATCTTATGTGGATAGTTCATACAAATAGAACGAAAGGGCGAGATAATTTTTTCACATATAACTATGGAAGACAAATTTCAAATCAAAGCAGATACTAGTACATTAAAAGTGACCGACTCCGATCTGTCGTTGGGTGTTGGGTTTCTTCACCCTTCATTGAAGATCTTACGTTGGCTTTGAGTTGTTATTACTCCCCTTTGGGTCGTTGTCTCTTTGACACATTCCCCGTTTCCCTTCTTTTGTGAAAACGTTATTTCACTTTGACGAGTTATTTTACGTTGTTCGTCTCCTTAAAAATTTAAAAATCAAATTGCTGTACTGAACAGCTGGGGCGAAAATTGTCAAACTTAAAAAAAGTTTCCAGTTGACCGTCATAAAATTGATCGCTGGTTATGACCATAAAAACAAATTTATTGCTATGAACTGACTTCGATTCTACTGTCTTTTATTTATTTTATTTATTTTTATTATCATTTTTTTGTTGGTTTGGCCTTTTTTTGCAAGTATTTTCATCACACATGGTATATTAATTATTTATAGTACGTAATGAATCAATATTAGCTAAGAATGAAGTGAACTAGATTTTGACCATGAGTAACGGGTGAATTAAGGTTCCCCTCCCCCGTCTGCACACAAAACCACATTAATCCGCAGGGAGTATATGTGGGAGAGTTCGGGTCGGATTTAAAAGATGGATCACCGGAAAATACGGGAACCGGAAAATACGGGAACCGGAAAGTGACATCATCAGAATTCACGTGACCGGAAGTGGATAGGTCGGACATGCGCAACCGGAGCTAGCCCTTTTTGAAACCATAATCGGCCATTTTAATCAGAAATGGGGTAATTTTTCAACACGTTATACCGCAGCGGCGTTGTGGGATAGTATTGGAGCAGAAAATGGCATGTTGTCCTGTAAGTCACTATTTTATCCATAAATGATGTGATTGAACATCACAAGACCCGGACTATTAATTTTGTTGACAATAAAATATGTTTACATAAATGTAAACAGCACGCAGGCGTGACCGGAAGTAAGTGTTCCCTCATGAAGATACCGAAAGTCGGGAATTTCTCAAGATATATCTTTCCTTAGGCCCGCGTCCAAGCTAATGTTTATGTTCACGAGTATGCTCAGACGAGTAGCGAGCTTGCTTTGCACACACGACTCATTAGACACCGTTAGAAATACAACACAATGAAAACTGCCAATGACATCCGAATTACACGTCCGAGTCGTTCCATCACTTCAACTTCAACTTCAACTTCTTTACTCAGCAAAATCCACTGCTGGACATCTACTACTGAGGAATTAATATGTACATGTAAGTAGTGAAATGGCGTAAAATTCCAAAATAAAGAAAACGTAGTTAAAATTTAACATGTATATAGAATGTACAGTTTGGAAATATTTAGTTGTTGAATAAAGGTGCCCACTGTTGTTGGTTCTGAATGGCGGCTTTGAAATCCTCCAGTGATGGCAGCAGTACAATGGGTTCAGGTATTGAGTTCCAAAAAATGACTGTCCGTGGGAAGAAAGAGTGTTGGTAGGCATTGATTCTACAGTGGTACGGTAAGAATTTAAGTGAGTGACTGTTTCTTGTTGAGCGAAGTGAAGCTAGTGGAGGACGGTATATACTTTGTATAGCAACCAGTTGGTAAACAACTTTGTACATAAGTATGACATCTGCATTGGCTCTTCTATGTTCTAAGGTGTTCCATTTCAAGTCTTTGATCATTGATGTTACGCTTTCAGGGTGTTCTGGATTGAATGGCTTGTTGTTTACAAATCTTGCAGCATTTCGATGTATTTGNTACGCTTTGGCAGGCGGGAAACTAATAAACATCCGGTATATCGGATTTCAAAATTACATGTATTTTATTAACGCCAAGTGTTACTTATTGCCATTAGCAGATTAACGCTAGTGTTTACTTTGGTAAATAGATTGGCATGAATAGGAAATCCATTTATCAAAATTAAATAAAAAGGATCCAAATTTTTTTTTGTTTAAAAGTTTCTTAATCATTTTTGTCTTTACTACATTTTTACAAATTTTTCTTAGGTAATATTGAATAATTTCTTAATTTTAAATTTGCTTTTATTAATGCATAAAATAAAATGATAAATTTACAAAATACCAAAACTAAAGTAAAATGATAAATTCACATATCAGGGCACAAATAATGTTATGGTCTGTCAAGTATAATAGACCCATAAAGAGAGATTATTAGTGTTATTTCTTTAACACGTTAACAATTCTTTTAACACGTAAACACCATTGCATTGTAGTTCACAATAAATTATAACGTTGTTGTGTTAAACTTTCAACATATGTGTAAACAAAATAACACATTAACATGTTAAGCATTAACACTTGTTTTTACAGTGTAGGTATGGGTGATGATGTACTACCTCTAGAGCCTTTCCCTTCATGGTGTAGTTGTACTGTTTCTTTGCAGTAGATGTTGTAAACTGCATAATGGCACATTTCTTAATGTTAAATTCCATTTGCCGGGTCTTACTCCAGTTGACTAATGTGTCCAAGTCTTGTAGCTCTTTGTGGTCTTCTGATCGTAATATTGGACGTTATATTACACAGTCATCTGCAAACAGTCTTATTGTGGAGTTAATTTCATCTGCGATGTCGTTGATGAAGATTAAAAATAATGTAGGTCCAAGTGCGGTGCCTTGCGGAACACCAGATGTTACAGGTGTTGTTCTGGATGTTGCATTGTCTACTACCACTTGTTGTTGTCTGTTGCATAGGAAGTTGTTAATCCACCCCTGAGTTGTGCCTTGTATTCCATAATAATTAAGCTTGTTTGATAGTCTTGAGTGTGGCACCTTATCAAATGCTTTAGCGAAGTCTAAAATTCCCATATCAACTTGTTTTCCTTGGTTTAGGTATTTGGCTATACGAGCACTCTTTGACCCTTCTTTCAAAATTACGTTTTGTCTTATGCTTTTTCTGTTCCAAGATAGTGGTCATTGAGTTAATAGTCTACCTGTATTGGGTTTTATTCGCGTGTTTATGATACTATAGGGAAACGGGATAGAGAAAGGGGAGGTTTGGGTACCCATAAACCGGTTTAACCCTACCACTGGCTTTTGCTGGTGCCGGTACCAAGTCCGGCTATCCCGAGTTCCTATCGTTATTTATGTTTGTCTCTTGTTTTCATTATTGTTTTTCTGGTGCAGTTTGCTTGTAAATTGTGGCATGTGATTGTAGTTCCTGGCCATTGTAGGTGTTTGCTGTTTTCCTGTTTTTGTAATGTCATCAGTCGTCATAAGTAGCTGGGTTTCACAAGATCGTTTGGCTCTGAATCCATGTTGGTTGTCATGTAAAATATTGTTGTTGTCTAGGTGGTTAATAATTTGTGAAACAATAATGTGTTCCATCATTTTAAATATGACTGCAGTTAGAGGTACTGGACGGTATGTCCCAGGAGTAGTTCTATTGCCCTTTTTATATATTGGTACAACGTTGGCATTTTTCCAATCAGATGAAGTGTCTCCTGTATCTAGCGAGTGTTGGAATAAGTATGATAGTACTGGTGCTATGATATCAGATGTATTTTTTAGGAAGGTGATTGGAATTTTGTCTGGCCCACTTGCTCAAGTGAAATTCTTGGCTTCCTGTCTCCCACTGGGGCAACTTTATGCATGCGCATGGTTTAGATTGTAACTTGGAACCCTTCGGAGTCTTGTGATAATCCATCACATCATTTCCGGTTAAAATGGCGTCCTACTGGAGAAACATAACAACTTCGGTCACTATTGCGTGTTCCAATGCTATACCACAACACCCATGCGGGGTCACGTATTAAACTATTAGTATACGTCATTTCCAGTCAAAGTGGTCGATTAGGACCTCAAATAGGGTTACTACTGGCCAGCCATGCGCAGTCTTACCACTACCACTTACTGTCACTGACTTCCAGTGACGTCACTAACGGTTCACGTCACTTCAATTGACGTCATTTCCATTGATTCACCTCCTTAAATCCGACCCGAAATGTCCCTATATACTACTTCCGCGTTCCCCGTTTTTCTTTTGTTTTTTTTTTTTTTTTTTTTTTTAAGCAATTTCTGTTTTCATCACAGCTTCGCGCCTTTCTAATTCCAGTCTCTTAATGCTTCAGATGCGACTGTCTTTTAGCCAAAATGTCTACACTTTTTTGCTATTTTGATTTGGCGTAGCAGCAAATGACATTCCCTGCCAAGGAACAGCAGCTATATAGTGAAATTAGCATGGAAGAAAAGTCGTTAGCGTTTCATGTGTCGTATGAGCAAAGTCGTGAGTAGCATCATTAAACAAAAATTAAGAAGCTCATTAACACAATTGTGAACCTCACTACCATAAACACAAGTCCATTCACCTATCACCTGAGCCGTAGCAGCAGTGCACCGACAGTAAAACCCTATTTCCCCTAGCACAGGATAAGTGTGTCAGCAAAGCCCCATAACCCCAGCGCATAAGCAGCAAAACCCTATAACTCCTAGCGCAGGAGAAGCGTGATAGTAAAGCCCCATAACCCCAGTCATGAGCAGCAACGCCCTATGCAAATGTGTAGCGTAGCAGTAAAGCCAAGTCATCCCTGCTCAGGAACAGCAGCCCAGAGTAACGGCAGCAAAGTCCAATTACACACAGCAGCGAATAAACAAAGCTACGCTACTCCTGCTTAGGAGCAACAGCCATATAATGAAATGTGCACTCGAGCATAGTCGTTAGCAGCTTATGAGTCGCATGAGCCTAGTCGTGAGTAGCAGCATAAAACATGTTCGCTCTTTAAATTTTTTGGACCGTCCCTATGATATTGCCACTATTGACATGTTGTACTCATAGTATATAAGAGTTGACTACCTGATTTGTTTTCATCACAAGCATAGACATGACGCACGTTTTACCTTCTACAGACAAAGCCTGCCTATCACCCACGCACAACAGAAATTTATAGTGAAATGTGCATGTGCGTATAGTTTTAAGCATCTCCTGAATCTTTGGATTATACTTGGAAGTCATGTAAGTACAACAACATCATAAATCAAAAAGTCGATCGTAACACAATTGCCACCCTTACTACCATAAACACAAGCCCCATCACCTATCACCAAAGATGTAGCAGCAGCGTAGCGGCAGCAAAACCCTATTACCCCAGCACATTAGAGTAGCGTAGAGGCTGCAATGTCAAATTATCCCTAGCGCAGGAGCAGGGTAAAAGCAAAGCCAAACCATCCAAGCACATCAGCATCATCAATATAGTGAAATGACCGTGCACAGCCATGAGTAACCAATGAGCAAGTCGTGAGCGATACTGATATAAGTATTCATACTTTAACTATACCTACAATGTAAATTCTGGTTACTAGTATACAGAGGTTCAAATTAGAGTCAGAGCGTGGCTTGAGTGAACTGCTTAGCATAGGCAAGGGCATCTGATTTTCATATATAATTCCAGAATTAGGACAAGATCAAAATAAGTTAAAGGCGAGACAAAAGGCACTTTAGAGAGGCGAGACCAAAGTCAAAGTTATCAATTCAAAGTTGATCCACATGAGAGATGTCAAATGCTCTCTTCATCGAAAAATGATCAGCGGCAAGCCTGTATGTCTGACCAACGAAAATGCCTCTATTTCTATTATTGCATCTAAAACCATAGTGATAAAATTTGTCCATTATTGGAAAGGAAGAAGAAATATGCTAATATTTTGTCATTTGATACCTTTTGAGTTAAATGTAACAAACTTTGTCACAGTTGTGCTTTGATGCTCTCTTGAAAATATTTTCAGGAATGTACTCACAGCATTTCATTCTGTAACTTTGTGCATTGTATTCAATTGAGAAACTCTCTATTTGTTTATACCGTGTCATACGTTACAAATATATACTGTGGAAGTACTTTTATTCGTGGTAACCAATTTTCGTGGTTTTCATAAATATCACTATTTCATTGGTATTAAAATTCGTGGTTTCAAATTTCATGCATAATAACTCTATGGAAAAAATGCATTTCGTTGGGAATTATATTTCGTGGATTCAAAGAACCACGAAATCCACGAAAATTGGAACCCCACGAACAATAGTACTTTCACAGTATGTAAAATGTGTATTGCAAGTGCAACTGTAATGTAAAGGCCCGATCGAAGAGATCTTCGATGTCTGCCAGCACTGTACTATAATATAATATAATCTTATGGCAAATGCGTTCGAAGATACTGCTCGGCCAATTGGGTGCCATTGATTCTTGGCTTGTCGCCTTAAAGATAAAAGGAAACGTAGTTTACCCCGCAAGTGTTATAGGTACCATAATGCCTGTCTGTGTGTCATGCTTTCAAACTGCACAAAGTATACATTTTTATGTTATGATCTTTACCAAAGGACAGTGCCATTAGATACATGCATGTATAGGTTAATATACACCAAACGATAGAGATATAAAACATAGCTGAATGTGATAAGATTGTAAATAGTGAAATATATTTTGTGTGAATCTGTAGTGACTCGGTATTGATTTCAAACATGTATTGTTATCGACTCTCTAGAACTGCCAAAAATTTTTTAATTTTTCTTTTTGTATTTTTTGTCTGATGATGCACTTTAAGAATAAAAAAAAAGATATGGATCAAAAAATCACTTGGCCATTTCGATGGAGTAGGATTTGTTACTGCTGTCACCTAGGAGAACACTAATAATGCAATGTAACCTGTAGGAGGTATCATTAATGGAAGATTGTATTTCAAATTTTCAATTTACGTTTTACTCACGGTGTTTAACCTACGTCAGATCACGTGGTTTTGACGGACAAGGTATATCCAAAAAGGTACACTCTGAATTCTGTTCGATGTATGGCCCACTGCAATTTTTGGCTCCTTTTTACAAATAAAACACGCTATTCTGACTTCTCCCATTCAAAATGTGATGTTTATTCTGTATTTTATACATTTTTCAGTTGGTTTTCATGCGATCACGCATATTTTAAAACATGTTTTGAAAAACAAAGAATGCTATTCCATGCCGCTATAAATGTGAGAAAATCTCCCTCTTACCGCGTTGCAAAACAAGTTAAATGCTGATCTCCCTCTTACCGCGTTGCAAAACAAGTTAAATGCTGGAGAAGTCATTTTTCTCCCCTGCAGCAAAAAGGTCACTCAAGTATAATGTCCACATATTGGATATGTTGAGATCCTCTGTCATATCGGTGGTCTTTCTGTCGTTTGTTATTCCTTTCCGCCGTGGAAATTCACTGCATTCTGCTATGGCAAAAATAATTTAAACCCCCATTTTAAATGATAGAGACTTATACCATTCTTTACATGAAATAAACTAAAATGATATCTTCTTGATATTCATAAGTCTTAACATAGGATTTTACTAAATTTTGACAGAAATAAATGTAGTACGAACTCCAGAAAGTGAAACTAAAAGTGACCTTACAAGTTTATTAGTGACTATATATATGGAACGTGAAAAAAAGAAATTATTTATGTCAACATCAGAAAGAGCCTGATATCCGTTTCAGCCTTCCATTGCTCCATTGCTCGGGATCTGAAAGACATAGAGGTTTGAAGGATATCATAAGAGATATGCTTTCAGATTTCTAGTTTCACTGCTATCATCAGTATTTTTAGACATCTTTACAGTTATAAAATTTAATGGCAACCTGAGTTTGTTTGTTTTAAAAGTTATTTAAAAAACTGGTGAACTGTTAAGAAAAGGTCAAATGTAGCAATCAAAAGTAAGTGCAACAACAGAAAGAATTGAAAGAATAGTATTGGATATGAAACATAAGTCAGATCAGGGACCTCAACCAATGCCATAGATACCTATTTGATATCTTCCGTGATTTCAAATTTTCGTGATGTACAACTCAAACGTTTCGGATCAGGAGAAACTATACATTGTAAATATAATTCAAGATAATATATGTACAAATATCCAACAAATTGTTTGGTAGAATTTCGTGATAAGACTTATTGACATCAATAAGACATCATTTTAGTTTATTTGGTAGAAGTCAAGGAGGTTTAGTCTTAGAAAGTAAAATGCCAGCCATTTAACACAAAAGGCGTACCTCGAGCAACTTTTATATTGTTAAATTTAAATTAATTTAATTTATAATTTAATATTGGCAATGATGTACACTAATGGTGCTCCTCAATAAGTATCATCAGAACATGTTATTTTCACGGTTATACCACAATATACACAAAGTAACATTGTCTTTACAGGGCGTTTTGATTTCTTTATCATTTTCTAATAATCATTTGAATTATTTTGCAAATTTCAGCACGTTTATGGCGGAAAGGAATAACAAACGACAGAAGGTCTCCCAATACGATAGAAGATCTAACCTATGTATGATATGGACATTATACACGAAGAGAGATTTTTGCTGCAGGGGAAATGACTTCTCCGGCATTTTAACTAGTTTTGCAACGCGGTAAGCGGGAAAATTTCATACGTTTATAGCGGAATGGAATAGCATTCTTTAGTTTTCCTGGTCTGTATAACAATTTCGGAGTGTTCCTTATCATCATAAACCGAGAAACTTTGTCGTATAGTGTTTATAAAAATGAAAAAGGCTCTAGCTGATCTGCACGAGCACCCATACATCATGTACTGCGTTACAACCCTAGATTAAACCTATGAGGAGGTATCACACGGTTACCGAAAGCTATATTTTATATAGCCTAGGTAGCCGCGTGGTCTAGGGCGCTGGACGTAGTGCAGGCGGTGTTGCCATAGATGTCACAACAGTGATGGTTTGAATCCCGGAGAGGGAACTACCAAATTAATGTGCAGATCTTACAATGTTGGGCTGATTTTCAGGCGTATATATAAATAATTCATCAAGCCCAGTATAATGTCTCACGATATTATCCATTGGACA
Organism: Modiolus philippinarum; assembly: GCA_002080025.1. Lineage (NCBI taxonomy): Eukaryota > Metazoa > Mollusca > Bivalvia > Mytilida > Modiolidae > Modiolus > Modiolus philippinarum. The sequence continues at coordinate 2,324 of MJUU01061781.1, read as the reverse complement.
GGTATAGTATGAAGAGTTGTCACATACTTCAGACAACTATATAAAAATTATAACTTTGTGTGGCGGCATTCCTTGTCGAAAGACATTGAATCCTCTCTGCTATACACACAGCTGATCTGCACGAGCACCCATACATCATGTACTGCGTTACAACCCTAGATTAAACCTACGAGGAGGTATCACCCGGTTACCGAAAGCTAAATTTTATATAGCATAGGTAGCCGCGTGGTCTAGTGCGCTGGACGTAGTGCAGGCGGTGTTGCCATAGATGTCACAACAGTGATGGTTCGAATCCCGGAGAGGGAACTACCAAATTAATGTGCAGATCTAACAATGTTGGGCTGATTTTCAGACGTATATATATATATATATATATATATATAAATTCCTCTTGTTCCGATGGGGTCCGTGCGCTATATCCTGTTAAATTTGATTAAGCATTGGCAGAGAAAAGGCACATTTTCAACCGCCAGGCGGACATTTTTTCCTACCCTATCCGTCAAAACCACGTGATCTGACGTAGGTTATACACCGCTACTTGCCGTTCTATGTTTTCAAAATGCAAATGCAGTGACTTCGGTATTTTGATTTTTATTCATGGCGAAAAATATTGTTTGATTTTCACGTGAAGACAGGGTAGCAAAATATTAGTTTTGCGCGTAATTCCGTTTGATAGTTACATACAAAATAAAAACAATTAGGAAAAGACCTTTTTTAATACTCTTTTAGCACACCACTATGGAGCAGATGGAAACCCTTAATTGCGCATTTGTTTAGAAATATTGAAGTTCTAAACACAACTCCTGTATACATTTTGTAGTTTGTTAGGGTTAACTCAAAGTCTCTTAGCATACTATGGAGAAAAAAGTTATCGTCCAGTATCAGTGAGGGGAGATTAATTGGGTTGAGGATAGTTTCGTGTTGTTTTGAATCAATGTCCTAGTAGACAAATATGTATGGTTTGTTTAATCTTTTAAAACCTACCAAAATTTCAAAACCTGTTTAAGATCTGGAAATATATATATATATATATATATATATATATATATATATATATTTAGTGTGAAACTACCCCTTTACATCGGGGGCACCAACCGCCAGGGTAGAAGCAGTGGTGCGTCAATGATAAAACATAATAATACAATAAAAGGGACATATGTACAGAGTTCTTATAAAATATATTTATAATTAATAGCATAAAAGTATCTGGACTACTTGTATTGTTAAAACACAAACGACAACAGACTGCAGATAAAAATATAACTCATTTAAAAAGCTTACAATAAAAACTACATGATGTTTATGTTTACGAACTCGTTTCTAATTTTAGAACATTCTTTAAGATAATACATTCCATAAAAATCATAAAACTGACCAATATCGCCATTAAAGGCATAACCAATATCGCCAACTAAAAATTGAAGCTTGGCACTAGGCGACAGTTCTTCAAAACTTAATACAAAAGGAAGACTGGAGGATAGTTCGATAATTTCTTTAAAGACATTTTCTCGATAAGACGCCAGAGATGGACAGTGCAAAAGTAAATGCTCGAGATCTTCGCGGCTAGCGCTGCATAACGGACACGTTTCGTTAACAGCCAAATTCATACGGAATAAATTAGATTGAAGCGGAATAGTATTGGTTCTTGCCAATAACTTTAAAAAAGATATCTCTGTTTCACAGTGTCTATAAAACAGTGACGATAGAAGTCAAGAGAAGACTTCTCAAATATATCTGAAAGAAGTGTTTCTCTTGTAGCGACACCGTGCCATTTCTTAAACATGCTTGGATCAAAATTGCAATTTTGGGGGATAACACGAGAAATCATTGAATATACTTCTGTTTCATAATCCCATAAACCTTTTGAGACATTGGACAATTCGTTGTATATAATTTTACATAATCTACTGTCTGGGAGGGTAGAGAACTTTTCATAGTTAGAAACTTTCTGTCTTTCGATGAAATTACAGACAGGTTCCCATCCCAACTCTAAATGGTGGAAATGGTGGTCTGCTATCATCTAAGAGAGATAATTTTATGAAACTTCATCAAAAGGTAGCCTTTTCGAAAACTCATTTATTCCCCCTGGGTCCTAATACTAATTTCACTTATATAACGGTGCATGCATTTCCGGATATTTAATCTGGATGAGAAACGATTGCCGGAAGTGGATTAGAAAACATTTTTCTACCTCCGATTGTCTGGAGAGCTCATATTAGGAAAAAAATAATATTTTTTTATAAAGGGTTTATTATAAAGAGTAAATATCATGCTACCTTACCAGTGAAAAAAATAGTTAAACAGGAGTTCTTTGAATGCAGTTT
>MJUU01061778.1:14271-34568 GCA_002080025.1 Modiolus philippinarum | reverse complement strand
TTCTTTATTGTCCAATCTATCGTGTATTCGGATTTCAAGGTTAGGTTATAAGCATTTCCTGTTTACTGAGGTGTCATTGTTTTTCATTGTTGTACAATAATTGGAATTTTTCATCACAATTTTTTTTGAAAATGTAAGGCAGTTTTAATTGTTGTGCAGACAGTTATCATTGAAAATGTTGGTTACTAGGATTATATAATTGTTTTTATACTTGTATTGTGTCCATACTTGTACTGTGTCCTGACACAATTAAATTTTCACTTGCCACATTGATTCAGGGTATAATGAGCGGGGGTATATCAGGCTGCCATTCGGCGCCAGCTCTTGTTTTAACTTGAGAATGTATTTTATCACAATCTATTGAAGTGTCCAGAGATGAGAATGAACAGTCTCAGATACAGGCAAACTTGGCAGATGAAAATGACATACAGTCTGATGAAGACCAGACACATGGTAAGAAATGAAGAACTCAGCTATAAACAATGATTTTAGATTAAAGATCAAGTTCAGTGAAAAAGTTGAAAATAAAGGAATAATTAACATTGATCAAATTCTTACAAGTCAACAAGTGGACAGATTCACACTTTACAAGTTATCCTTACATATAATAAAAACAGAGAAATATACTGTAGATTGTACTGGAGTAAGGAATGTTGATAAAGGATAAGTGTTGTACGAAGGATATACAACTTATCAACACATATAATCTGTGTAAGATTGAAATGTAGAAAGCTGATGATTTTCCACCTAAACTATTCATCCTTTTCTGATGATAACTTAGAATCCAGAATTACTTGTGTGTATTTGTGATGTATGAAAAAAAATAATTGAAGGCCAAACAAAATTACAGAACAGAGTTGTCAGGAGTTGAAACCCATAGGGCAAAAAGACAAAGTAGGAAGAAAACCACTGGAAATTGTAAACTGCAATGGTCCTGATTTGTGACAGGCATTACAAACAATGGTAGGAGAAACAGCAACACATAACTTTCATTATAATTTGTTCCTAGCTTTCATGACATTTTGATATTATTTCTAGTACAAAAAAATATATTTTTAAAACTCTAATGTGCAACTGTATATTTTTCTGGTTAAACATTCTTATATAATTTTTATTTAAGTAACAGTCGAGGTCTTCAAAGAAAAAAATGAAATCTATCTGAGACAGGAAATCAACAATTCAGCAGACAAGGATGATAATAGTTCTGACGTACTTGAAAAAGACACTCATTCACATGATCTGTAAGTTATACATTGTCTAATTCAGTGTTTGCAGGTTTCAAAGTATGGTTATCAAAAAGTTATGTTGATAGTTTCACTGGTCCGTCCGTCACACTTTCTTGTAAGTGCTCTCATGCCTACCAGTTATAACGGATTTTCATTAAATTTATACCAAGTGTTTATATCACTAATACCTTGGTCTAACTTTGAAAATCAGCCTTGGTCAATACTTTTTGACTGAGTTATGGGACTTTGACCAAAATAATGACTCTGTTTTATCCAAAAATTGACCTTGTAAGCACTCTCATGCCTACAAATTTTGACAAATTCTCATGAAATTTATATCAAATGTTTATACCACTAATACCTTGGTCAAGTTCGAAAATCAGCCTCGGTCAATACTTTTTGACAGAGTAATGGGACTTTGACGAAAATAATGACTCTGTTTTATCCAAAAATTGACCTTGTAAGCGCTCTCATGGCTACAAATTTTAAAGATTTTCGTGAAATTTATACCAAATGTTAATACCACTAATACCTTGGTGAAGTTCGAACATCTGCCTTGGTAGATACTTTTTGTATCACCACATATTTAAATTTGGAACTGAATGTTTGAAATATTGCAATTTCATATACAGTATACTAGTATATTGCATGAGTGGCGGGGGACCCAGGAATTCTATTTTTGTGTTTTTTTTTCCTTTGATGTTATGATGAAAATTACATGGAGCAAACAGGGCTCTGTGTGAATTTTATCATAACATCAAAGGAAAAAAACAAGATACAACACACACAGAGCAATATGCTCCGTGGCATCTTTATCGGGATACCCCGTGTGATTTACATTTTGATGTCTGTTATATCTAGTCAACTAGGTATGGAGACATTACAGAAACATGAAGGTCAGCAAGTAGGGGGTAGTACTATATATTACTGTGAAACCAGCTTATTTTTGTGGATACTTTGTGTTGTGTTATGTCCATCTTACTAATTTTTGCGATTTTTAGTTTCTGTAAATGCATTAATTTAACTATTGAAATATTAACGATTACTTATTATCGGGATATTTTCACACTCAAGGAGATAGTGAAAATAAATCGTGCGCAATAGTTGGTTTACAGTTACTATTCTATTGGTACTTTCTCTGGTATACAAATCTTTTTAATGAGTAAAAGGAAGAAGCCTTATGATTGTGAAGATTTGATTTGTAGTACATTTGTACATGTAGCAAAGTTAGCTCTTGAACTTTTGATAATCTTTACATCAGGTTCTCTTCTCTAATTAAACTGAAATGCATCATGACCACATGGAGGTCAAATTGTAATTTGTTAACTATCAAATGTTCTGTGAAAAAGTGATACAGTGCACCCTCATTATATCCCCACCTTTGGGACTATAGAAAATTTAGGCGATAAGTGAGGGTGGCCATATATCGGAATGTATCCAACTTTTTGAAAAATGGACCTTGATGCTAGGTTCTCTAACAGTAGAAAATAGAAGTTCAAATCAAAATTAGATAGGGGTGCAAAAAAGATAAGTATCTGCTTCAATAATAAGAAATTAAACTTTTAATCCTTTTTTCCTGCTTGATCAAGTCCAATTGATAGCTAATACAAAAAGTGTTAAAATAATTTGGAGTTGCTAAGCTTTGACTGCTTATTTAAAAAAAAATGCAAGAAAAATGCAAATATACATAAAAGTTAAAATTGCCCTGCACCTACATGCATTCATGGATTCATTTGAAACTTCAGTCAGAAAATATAGGTTGCAATTTAAAAACAACACATGCCTTATGATTTATTTTTTCAATGAAAATTGACAAATCATAAAAAAATGCTTACCAAATTCTTTGTTGGAGTACCTACTTTACAATGAGAGTTATTAAGTGAGGGACCTCCATGGAAGATGGGTTGGTACAAAGGGGCAGCACGGTACTAATAAATGAAAAAAGGTCAATCAGAGATTGTAATCCCCCCCTCACCTTTTTTGGACCCATACTAAAGTTTGGTTTTGAAAATGTATATATAGGAATCATCATGTAAATTTTATTTAAAATTAAAGATTTTTGCAGTCTTACTATTGAAAACAATTCCAATTATTGCAAGGAATTGAAAAAGATATAGTTGCTAGGTTGAATTCCCCAAAAATACTGGTCTTTAAGGATTTCAGGAAATATACACGAACAAGAGCAGAAGATTTTAGCAGTCTTTCTATTGAAAACAATTATTCGTAATATGAGGAACTAAAAAAGGTATGGTTGCTAGGTAGAACTAAAAAAAATAACAGGTCTTTGAGAGTTTCAGGAAATTTACCAAAATAAGAATCAAAGATTTTTGCAGTCTTTCTATTGAAAACAATTATTCTTAATGTAAGGAAGTGAAAAAGGTATGGTTGTTACGTAGAATTCCAAAAAATATCAGGTCTTTGACAGTTTCAGGAAATTTACCAAAATTAGAATCAAAGTTTTTTGCAATTTGAGTTTTGAAAATGATCATCATTACTATCAGGAATAGAAAAATATATGGTTGCTAGGTAGAATTCCAAAAACTAACAGGTCTTTAAGACTTTCAAGAAATTTACCAAAATAAGAATCAAAGTTTTTTGCAATCTGATTATTTAAAGTGATCATCATTATTTTGAGGAATTGAAAAAGATATGGTTGCTAGGTAGAATTCCAGAAAATAACAGGTCTTTAAGACTTTCAGGAAATTTACAAAAATAAGAATCAAAGTTTTTTGCAATCTGACCATTCAAAATGATCATCATTATTGTTAGGAATTGAAAAAGATATGGTTGCATTCAAAATGATCATCATTATTGTTAGGAATTGAAAAAGATATGGTTGCTAGGTAGAATTCCAAAAAATAATAGGTCTTTAAGACTTTCAGGGAATTTACCAAAATTAGAATCCAAGTTTTTTGCTATCTGACTATTGAAAATAATCACTGATAAAACAAGGCACCAAAAAAGATATGGTTGCTAGGTAAAATTCCCAAAAATAACGGGTCTTTGAGAGTTTCAGGAAATTTACCAATATAAGAATCATATTTTTGAAATTTAAGTGTTCATACTAGCTGATGACATTAAAGAGTTGCTTTATTATATGATTTCTTGTTAAAATTTCAAAATTTATTGGTCATTGACATTTTCAGGAAATCTACCAAATTTGGCACCGATGCCAAAATTATAAATTTTATCTTGGATTCCAAAAGCATTTCAAGTAATTCCCCATGAAAAATTAAACCACAAAATGAAAATTATACATAAAGTTCCAATCATATGCTGAGTACTTATTGTTATAAGTTTTTTGGTCCCTTGAGGGCATGCCCCCAGGGGTCATTCTATATGTCCGCTATCATTAGCAAATTAGATAAACATAATGGAACTCATATAGAAAGTTTCAGCTTCCAAACATAAATACTTCAGAAGATTTCGCATATTACTGGATAACTGGAAATACATTTCGCTCATTATTCCGCCCTGAGGGCAAATTTTAAAATTCCGAAACCTTTGGCACAGACAACTTTTATAGTGTTACTTATACCCTTAAAACCAGGTTTCTGCAACTTAAGGTGTAAGAGGAGTTCTAGCTGAATCGTTTTTTTTTCGTTTTTTTGGACCCCTAGAGGCCATGCCCTGAGGGGTCATACGAAAATTCCGACGCCCTCTGTGAAGTTGCCACATAATATGTGAGTCGATTCCCGGGTTTCAACTTTCTATCCCAAATAGCCTAGGAGATTTCTTCGTTTATTGGATATCACGAAAATTCATTTTCGCCCATAATTTGCCCCTAGGGCGTTTGACAGAAACTCTGAACCCCTTGCGTGCTAGTGCAGATCATACTCTAGTATGGTGCCAAGTTTCAAATTTCTACCTCTAATAGTTCCAGAGCTATCGGGGAGCACTACACACGTACGTACGTACGTACGAACATACGGACGGACTTTCGCTAAGCGGGGGGATAATTAAGAAAATTTACAACAATTCACATTTTCTCTTTGTTATAAATAGTTTCACAAACTGAACTGAAAAGTTGTTTATAGATACATGTATAACATAGCAATAATAAATCTATTTGGTAACATTCTTACAATCACTCTTTTAAATGGAGAAGATGATGCTTTCCTTTTTTTGAGTACCTGATTTTTTTGGGATTGCCACTGCTAGTGCTTTAGATTTGTGGCTCTCTTGTTTGTTTTTTAATGCCCCACCCACGAATGTGGAAGGGGCATAAATTGTTACCCTTGTCCGTCCATCCGTCCATCCGTCCATACCTCCAGTTAAGTTTTGTGTTTAAGACCATTTCTCAGAAACTGTAAGGTATAGAACAATGATAGTAGACCAGTAGGTAGATCTTGGATAGTACTACATAGTTCACTAGGCAGTTTGATACTTTGACCTATATTTCATGGTTGAGTGACTATGGTTAAGTTTTGTGCTAAACTCCATTTCTCAACAGCTGCATGTTATAGGACAATGATGTTTCATCAAATTAATTGCCTTGATGAGTACTACCCAAATCATTGACAATTAGGTAGCTTTGACCTACATTTTACGCTTCAGTGACTTTGGTTAAGTTTTGCGTTCAAGTCCATTTCTCAACAATACACATTATAGGACAAGGATATTTCATCAAATTAATTGCCTTGATGATTGCTACCCAAATCATTGACAATTAGTTGGCTTTGACCTACATTTTACATCAGTGACTTTGGTTAAGTTTTGTGTTTAAGTCTATTTCTCAACTACTATGTATTGTAGCATTGTGTTTAAGTCTATTTCTCAACTACTATGTATTGTAGCATCATAATATTTCACTGTAACATTCAGCTAAAAGAGATCTGCCCATTTCATCAACAATTGGGTGACCCTGACCTACATTTTATGGTTGAATGACTTTGGTTGAATTTTTTATTTCATCACAATTCAGTGACAGGGAACTTATTTTATGAATGATTGACTTGAGTTAATCTGTTGCGATAAATTTATTGGCTGGGCATCTGTGTCTTACAGACACATTCTTTAGTTGTTGATTTGTTTCATCACCATTTGTATTTATATATGGCTACATGTAAACAAGATTAATACTAACAGAAACACTTCATGCCTAACTGCTACATTTAGATCAGAAAGTGGTTATATTTCCCAAAACAATTGATCAATGAAGACAGGCATATCATGCACTAATGAGCCAGCTCACTCAGTTTATTTTATTAAATATATTGAATCTTTTTACTGTATTTGTTATAGGGTTGCTAAGGAAAGCAATTTCAGATGTGTTCAGTGCAACATGGAAGAGCCTAATGGAATAAGGATAAGAAAAGTTAATGAAGAAATAATTGATTATCTGCGAGTGATGTATGGAATTTGTGCAACAGAAAACTCCAAGATATGTTATGTCTGTCTAGATAGGTACAACAAGCACCATGAACTTGAGTCTACTCCTGAAGTTACAGGTAATTACAAAAAAATCCAGACTTGAATTTCAAGAAAATATTATACAGAACAGTAATACCCTGTTTGTTAGATGAAATGAAACAATGGCAGTAGAATACCGAATGAACAAAGGAGTTAAATTTACAAAAATCGAAGTCCAAAGACATGGCCAAAGCGAGAACACAGAAAACAATGACGTTAGACACAGAAAACAATGACGTTAGACAGATACAAAACACAGAAACAGAAATTACACATTGAAAACAAAGGCACTCACAGTGTGAACTCCAGTGAAACTGAGAGTGACATCAGGTGCTCCGGAAGGGTAAGCATTTCCTACTCTGTTAATAGCACCCGTCACACGGCAAGTGAGGAAAATATGTTTTTGAAGGATCTGTAAGGTAGCTGATTGGTTAATGTCATTTTCTAACCCTTAGACATAACCAATAAAAATCCACGGTACGTGATGAAATGTGACTTCATAAAAATAGAATAATAGGAAATGTTAACAAATGACAGAATTATAGCAAATAGAAAATACCTAACTCCCAAAGGTAACAGACAACATCATGCTTAAGAAGAAAAGGCTAAAGGTTGAACCAAAAATTAAAACTCAAAAGAAACAACCAGGATTGGAAGACCCACCAATTAAGGGAGTATGAGTGTCAGATTTCAGAAGCATTCAATATCCTCGTGTTTTATCCATTCAAACAGGGTTAAATTTTTTTGTTCATGTATCATAGGTCATAGGTCACTTTAAAATGCATAAATTAGACAATGTATAAAATTTTATAAACTTCCAATAATATTTTAAAATATTTTAAGGCATATAAATAGCTAATAGAAATTGAGGGAAAACTCAAGAGAGATCTGTTCCCCCCAAAATTTTGAGGTCTTATATCTCAAATATTCTTACATGGATTTTCAAAATTTTTTCTCATGTTGTTCTATTAGCAAAGTTCTTCAAAACAAAAGGTCAGAATTTTAATTCTAATTACAAAATTTCTGACACTCGTACTCCCTTAAGAAAGTCTGACCTCTTGTATTCCAATGTTGTTTCAATGAGAAACAATGGTTGGTTATCTCCCTGTACCAAGTTAGTTTTGTATGGTTCATAATGGAGATAATTTTAAATAGCATATCAATACTTTCTTTTGATATTTAAATTAAAATTGTCTCAACTTTAACCATATATTATTAACTTGGTAAAGGGAGATAACCAACTGATGTTTCTCATTTGACATAAAGATTGTTTTGTTGAAAGTTGCTATACATTTAACTTTATCACTGAAATCGTAATTGAATGATAATTCTTGGTAAACATAGCCCCCAAACTAAAGATGACTTTTATTTATCCCAGATCTAATTTGACATAGATACCGTTGATTTCATTAGATGGATATAATTAAAGACATTATAAGAATATTCCTGGATTCTCATCTTCTTTTCCAAAAATTCAGGGCATCCAGGCAAGCCAATTTTTTTTTATTATTTTTTATACCCCCGCTTTGAAAAAGCGGCGGGTATATAATGATGGCCTTGTCCGTCCGTCCATCTGTCTGTCTGTTCGTCCGTCCGTCACACTTTTTTGGTCACAGTTTTCTCAGCTTGTATATGTTGGAATGATTTCATATTTGGTCAGAAGCTTGATTATGATGAGTTGTAACCTGTAAGCTATTTTCCGATCTGCCGTGTTGCTATTTCCTGTTTGCCGATATTTATGTTGAAGTTTTACAATAACACACTATAGATGAGAAATGTTTGTTGCAGTTTACTTGAATTGTATGGGTGGGAATGATTTTAAATTTGGTCTGGAGCTTTATGATAATGAGATGTAACGTGTAGGCTGTTTTGAGGTCTGCAGTATTACCACTTTCTGTTTGCCAATATGATGAAGTTTTACTATAACCCTTTATTGATGAGAATTTTTCGTCCCAGTTTATTTGGCTTCTGTAAGTGGGAGTGATTTCAAATAAATAAACTAATGCTGTATTACTACTTCCTGTTTTCTTGGGGGCGATTTCAAATTTGGTCTTGACATCTGTTAAAAGAATTGTATTACACGTTGGAAGCGGGGGTATTCATTTGTGGCCCAGGGGACCACAGTTCTTCTAGTTTTCTATGGGTTATAATTCAAAATGTTATGAATTTTGAAGGAAATGACAGAAAATACAAAAAAAAGAAAATTTTTGCAAGGGGCTGAAAAAAATGAGAGCTGTAGGGGACAAAAAACATCTAGGATATAGTGAACCCTGATTAAACTGAAACCCTGCCCAAACCAAACATGATGTGAAGACCCTTTGCATTCAATTCTATATATTTTGAACCTGTGTAACTGAAACATCTGTCCAAACCAAACAAATCCTTCACTCCCAGAGGAGTTTGGTTTAGACAGGTTTAACTGTATTTTTGATTAATGCCTAATCTTTATATGTTCTTCTGATTACATGACACAGTAATACTTCTTTGTTAAATCATTAACCTAATTAAAAACGAATAAACCTGACATTTTACATATATGATACCATTTTCAGATAAAGAATGTTTGAAGAAGAATATTCCTGTGATATCAGTACCAGAGACTTATTATTCTACAGAAATTGGAGGGATAGTTACACTGAAATGTGATATTTATTGCAATCAGCCATTTCATGTATTTTGGAACTTTTACTCAGATGGTGATACAAAAAAGGTATTTCCTGACCACAAATCCTCGAGGCATAGTGTACCTGATGCCAAAAATCCATCTCTCATTATTACAAATGTCCAAGAATGTGATGGTGGAAATTATTATTGCAGGGCTTTCAGCATGTCAGGAAAAGCAATAAGTGTTGCTGTTCAACTTAAAGTTTTTAGTAAGTTGTTATGCCTCAGGAACAAATTTAAGTAGCATTTAGTTTTAAGAGACTGTCACAAAGAAATCGGGTAGATCCTATATTATGACTGGCAAATGGCATAATTGATCTCACTGAATTTATATGCCCCCACTCTAAAGGAGGGGGGGTATACTGTTTTACCCTTGTCTGCCTGCCTGTCCATCCGTCTGTCCGCCCCCAAAATTGTATGTTTAAGTGGTTTTTGGTGCGTCCAGAATTGTCTTGAGTGGTATTTATTTTCTTAAGGGGTAACAGCATAAGTTGGACATGTCCATGGGGTATAAGCAGTATATGATAGATATGGAAAAAAGCACTTTATACTTGTACACTTCAAATTAGTTGGATAGATGGACATGTTGGACAGATGGTGACTATACTAACAATCATTGGGTCCATCATTGTCTTTAGTGGAATTCTATCTTTTATTGGTTACCACATAATTTGGATATTAACCACTTAAATGTACAATTTAAAATAATTCGTACAGGTTTGGCTGAACCTAGTGTCTGGCCTGCTCACTCCAATGTCATTATAATTTGACCTTTATTAAGATGTGGTTGCTAAGTAGAATTCAAAGAAATAACTGGTCTTTGAGGGTTTCAAGAAATTTACCAAAATCAAAATAAAAAAATTTTAATTTAACCATTGAAAATATTTGCTATGACCAAAATTAATCCAAAAAGTATGGTTGCTAACAAGGATTCCCAAAAATTGCTTGTCTTTGAGAATTTCAGGAATTTACCAAAATTGGAACCACATTCTTAATTTTCAGAATTATGCTTTATATGAAACTAGAAAAATGTGAGCAAAGCTCATGTATATCATACCCCCTGCTCCCCCCAAAAAAGATCAAACCAAAATTTTAAATACATGGTGCACAATGGCAATGTATACTGAACATTCTGTGAAAGTTTCATTGGATTTCATCAAGTAGTCTAGGAGGAGTTGATGCCACAAAGTGTGTACCCCTATGGCAGACGGAATAAGGAACGAATGGACGGACAGACGGACACACACCATGATCACTATATACCGCCCACTAAAGTGGGGGTATAAAAATGGCTAGAATATTTGATTGTATACAAAAATTTCAAAAATTGTTAGTCTTGGGACATTTTCAGGAAATTTACCAAAGTTGGAACCAGAATTAAATTCTAAAATCTTGTTGCGCATCAAAAGACTATATGCAACAATTCTACATCAAAATCAAAATCCTTTATCCTAATTTTGTTTGATACAAAATGTATATGGGCCTAGAGTGAAAATTTAGCCAATTCATTAATGTGGAAAATATAGGTCAAGGTGGCATAATTCTGTTATGTATGTTGATTACTATTAAAGATAAAACCACTTACTTATCATCATCAGTTTATGGCATGTAGGTGCTGAGATATGGTGCAAAAAAAAATTGATAGAAAAAAGTAAGTCCAACTAATTGAGAAATACAGAAAAATTGGAAATTATTATTTTTTTTTTTTCAAAAATAAACTTAGGATTCAATAATGAAGCTGTACTGTATGTTGTGTCAAAATTTCATTGATATTGGTATGATTTCAGAAAGTTATTGAATTTTCAAAACAGTTTAACATTTATGTCAACCATATTTTGACAATGCCAACACTGACGCCGACACCGACACTGAAGACGGAATCTGTGGTCTCTATGTCTTGCCTTTGTGACATTCGTCGCAGGTGAGACAAAAATTAAGTGGTACATTCCACTTAAGCATAACCACTTAAAGGATCATTCCACTCAAGATACCAATGGTGGGTCCGGACGTCTGTCTGTCCCTCCTTCTGTCTGTTCGTCCGGAACATCTTTCGTCAAGGATTTTTCAGCTAGTGTATGTAGCAATGATTTGATATTTGGTATAATGAGTTGTATGGTGTCTCCCCTTTTCAAATCTATCACTCATCTACTTCCTGTTTGATGAAAATTTAAAATAAAGAGTGCTGTGCGGCAGTTAGTGTAAGCATAAATAAACCAAACGAGTTAAAATTCTTGTCGAACTGTGATAAAAGGTAAAACAAAAAATATATACACATATCAAAACATAAAAGATTAAAAAACAAAGTATACAGAGGTAGGGATTGGCCAAGATCATCGACATTAATGTCTTCAAGGCGTCGTGAAAGAGAAACAAAAATGGCTGAGAAATGAAATATTACATCACAAAAATAAATTTGATGTTTATAGTTTAGAGTAATTGTTTATAGGTAAAATAAATTTGACGTTCATTGTTTAGACAGTGGAGCCCAATAGTTGAAGAAATCCCCCCCAAATAGGTAGGGGGAGGAAATTTAGCCCTCGACACGAAACAGAAATTAATCAAAAGAAAATAACTATCGAAAAAGTATTGAAATAACAAATAAAATGTAAAAATAAATAAAAATTGAAGATACCAGACCAAGGATAGTACATTATACACTAGTTTTTATATTTATACCTTTGGGGTTTTGGGTACCCAGAGTGAATATAATCTGTTGTTCTAACTGTTGTCGCTGTTGTCGTGAACTGTCAACCTGAGTAAGGACTGTCACGCTCATGTCTTCCATGGAATGTTGGCGAAACCTGAAATGGTTACCGACGGGTGTGTCTTTGTGAGCTGTTACGGATCGAAGATGCTCAGCAAAGAGATCACCCAGTCTGCGGCAAGTCTCACCAACATATATTTTGTGACACCGTCTACATACTATGGCATATATCACATTCTTGATTATACAAGTATAACCAGAACTGATTTTGTAAGAACCATCAGGACCCTTGATGAATTCTGTTTCCATAGTAAAGGGACAAGTTCGACAAGGAACTAATTCTGTGAGTCTGAGAATAATGTCTGCATACGGATTGGGTTTTCTATTGAGATGAAAATTTAGATTTTTCCCTTTATAGACATATATTGAAAATTTTCATCAAGGATGTCTCAGCTTGTGTAGGGTCCTTTACAAAGATTGCTCATTTTGTTCTGATCCGGAAAAAAACATGGCCACCAGCGCAGAACTTAGTTTTAACATTGGACCCTATGGGAAAAACTACAAATTCATATTCTAGTCTGAAACCACTGAAGCAAATTCAAACAAACTTTACTGGAATGATGTATGGAAGGTCCTTTACAAAGATTGCTCATTTCGTTCCGTTCCAATTTAAAACGTGGCTTCCAGCGCGGAACTTAAATTTAATATTGGACCCTATGGGAAAAATCACATTTTCATCTTCTCCTCTGAAACCCCTGAAGCAAATTCAACCAAACTTTACAGGAATGATCTACTAAAGGTTCTCAAAAACAATTGCTCATTTCGTTTGGATCCGATAAAACTTGGCTGCCAGCACAGAACATAGTTCAAAATTGGCCCTATGGGAAAATCACATTTTCATCTCCTCCTCTGAAACCACTGGAGCAAATTCAACCAAACTTTACAGGAATGATGTATGGAAGATCCATAACTAAGATTGTTCATTTTCTTTTGATCCGATAAAAAAAAAAAAACATGGTGGCCAGCGCGGAACATAGTTTAACATAGGATCCTATGAGAAAATCTTCATTTTCATCATCTACTCTGAAACCATTAAAGCAAATTTATCTTAGCTATATTGGAGTAATGTATGGAAAGATATTAACAAAAGAATACTTATTTCAATTGAATTTGACAAAAATATGGATGTCAGAAGAGAACATAGCTTAACATTAAACCCTATAGGAAAAACATTTTTAGTCATCAGCATAGGCATGGTTTAAAAGCATCTTTGTCAGGTGAGCGATTCAGGCTCAGTATCTGAGCCTCTAGTTTGATATATATATTGTACATAGTTATGCCTTTAATAATTTAAGGGTTTTGATTGCAAGGAGGCGAGGGCATCTGTGTCCCATGGACCTATTCTTCCATTTTTATGCCCCGCCCACGAATGTGGAAGGGGTATATAGTGTTACCCTTGTCCGTCCATCTGTCCGTATGTCCAGTTAAGTTTTGTGTTAAGGTACATTTCTCTGAAATTGTAAGGTATAGAACATTGATAGTAGGTCAGTAGGTCGATCTTTGATAGTACCACATAGTTCACCTGGCAGTTTGACTCTTTGACCTACATTTTACGCTTCAGTGACTTTGGTTAAGTTTTGTGTTAAAGTCCATTTCTCAACAACTACACATTATAGGACCATGATTTTTCATCAAAATAATTACCTTGATGATTACTACCCAAATCATGGACAATTAGGTCCCTTTACCTACATTTTACGCTTCAGTGACTTTGGTTAGTTTTGTGTTAAAGTCCATTTCTCAACAACTACGCATTATAAGACAATGATGTTTCATCAAAATAATTGCCTTAATGAGTACTACCCAAATCAATGACAATTAGGTGTCTTTGACCTACATTTTACGCTTCAGTGACTTTGGTTAACTTTTGCATTTAAGTCTGTTTTTCAACAACTATGTATTGTAGCACCACGATATATCACTGAAACATTCATCTATTGAAGAACTACCCGTTTCACTAATAATTGGGTGTGGATGACCTACATTTTATGCATGAATGACTTCGGTCAAATTATGAGTTCAGGTTTTGCGATAAATTTATTGACGGGGCATCCGTGGCTTACAGACACATTTTAGCTCACCGGACCCAAAGGGTCAGTGTGAGCTGTTCTCATCACTTGGCGTCCGGCGTCCGTCCGTTAACTGTTTACAAATTGAGGCAAATTTAACCAAACTTTACAGGAATGATGTATGGAAGGTCCTTTACAAGATTGCTCATTTCGTTCCAATCCGATAAAAAACATGGCCGCCAGCGCGAACTTAGGTTTAACATAGGACCCTATGGGAAAAATCACATTTTCATCAACTCCGCTGAAATTGCTAAAGCAAATTCAACATAACTTTACAGGATTGATGTACTAAAGGTCCTTTACAAAGATTGCTCATTTTATTGGGATTCGACAAAAAACATGGCTGCCAGCACAGAACTTAGTTTAACATTGGCCCTATGGGAAATTCACATTTTCATCTTCTCCTCTGAAACCACTGAAGCAAATTCAACCAAACTTTACAGGAATGATGTATGGAAGGTCCTTTACAAAGATAGCTCATTTTGTTCCAATCCGATAAAAAACATGGCCGCCAGCGCGGAACTTAGGTTTAACATAGGACCCTATGGGAAAATTCACATTTTCATCATTTCTTCTGATACTGCTGAAGCAAATTCAATCAAACTTTACAGGAATGATGTACTAAAGGTCCTTTATAAAGATTGCTCATTTTATTCTGATTCGACATAAAACATGGCTGCAAGCACGGAACATAGTTTAACATTGGCCCAATGGGAAATTCACATTTTCATCTTATTCTCTAAATCCACGGAAGCAAATTCAATGAAACTTTACAGGAATGAAGTATGGAAGGTCCTTTATCAAGATTGCTCATTTCGTTCAGATAAAAAACATGGCGGCCAGTGCAGAACTTGGGTTTAACATAGGACCCTATTGGAAAAACATCATTTTCAACATCTCCTCTGAAACTATTCAAACAAATTCAAGCAAATTACAGAAATAATGTATGGAAGGTCCTTTACAAAGATTTCTCATTTTGTTGGGATCCGACAAAGAAAATAGCTCCCAGCATCGGACTTGATTAAGAATGGTACCAATAATTTAAAACATTTTTTTCATTACATGCCCTTAAATTATTGAAGCAAATTCAGTCAAACTAAGATTGCTTATATTGTTTTGATCTGAAAAAAAAACAAGACTGCCAGCAGAGAACATATTTTAACATGCCAGCAGAGAACATATTTTAACATAGGATCCTATAGGATAAACATCACTTTCATCACCTGCTGTAAGCATTTTGTCAGGTGAGCGATTCAGGCTCAGTATCTGAGCCTCTAGTTACAAAATTTCTGACACTCGTACTCCCTTAACAAAGATTACTCATTTCGCTTGGATCCGATAAAAAACATGGCCTCCAGCAGGGAACATAATTTAACATTGGAACCTATTCTTCTCCTCTCACACCACTGAAGCAAATTCAACCTTACTTTACAGGAATGATGTACTTAAGGTCTTAAACAAAGATTGCTCATTTCATTTCGATCCGATAAAAAACATTGCCTTCAGTGCAGAACATAGTTGAACATCGTAGCGCGGTATGTGAAAACCATACTTTTCAAAATCTTCTCTGAAACCATTCAAGCAAATTTAACTTAACTGTATTTGAATGATGTATTGAAGGTCCTTTGCAAAGATTACTCATTTCAATAGGATCAGACAAAAGCACTTGTGCCAATGGAGAACGTAGCTTAACATTAGACCTCATTGGTAAAATACATCTTTTTTTGGTAATGCATGGCAAAGAAGCATTTTGTCAGGTGAGCGATACAGGCACAGTCTCTGAGCCTCTAGTCTAGTTTTACTTTCTTTTTCCAAGTTGGACTTTTTCTTTACACCCTTCTCTGCAACCACACATCCCAGCCTGCAATTTCAGTATTGTTTAGTTTATTGTGTCTCTCCTTTTTAGCTCACCTGACCCAAAGGGTCAGTGTGAGTTTTAGCTCACCTGACCCAAAGGGTCAGTGTGAGCTATTGCCATCACTTGGCGTCCGTCGTCCATCGTCCGTCTGTCGTCCGTCCGTTAGACTTTTCACATTTTCATCTTCTCCTCTAAAACTACTGAAGCAAATTCAATGAAACTTTACAGGAATGATGTATGGAAGGTCCTTTACAAAGATTGCTCATTTCGTTCCGTTCAGACAAAAAACACGGCCGCCAGCGTGGAACTTAGGTTTAACATTGGACCCTATGGGAAAAATCACATTTTCATCTTCTGCTCAGAAACTGCTGAAGCAAAATCAACCAAACTTGATAAGAATGATGTACTAAAGGTCCTCAACAATGATTGCTCATTTCGTTCCAATCCAACAAAAAACATGGTCACCAGCACGGAACATGATTTAACATTGGACCCTGCGGGAAAATCACATTTTCATCTTCTGATCTGAAACGGCTGAAGCAAATTCAACTAAACTTTACAGGAAGAATGTACTAAAGGTCCTTAACAATGATTGCTCATTTCCTTCTGATCTGACAAATAACATGGCCGCCAGCGCAGAACTTAGGTTTAACATTGGACCCTATGGGAAAAATCACATTTTCATCTTCTGCTCTGAAACCACTGAAGCAAATTCAACCAAACTTTACAGGAATGATGTACTGAAGGTCCTTTACAATGATTGCTCATTTCATTCCGATCCGACAAAAAACATGGCCGCCAGCACAGAACTTAGTTAAACATTGGACCCTATGGGAAAATCACATTTTCATCTTCTGCTCTGAAATGGCTGATGCAAATTCAACCAAACTTTACAGGAATGATGTATGGAGGGTCCTTAACAATGATTGCTCATTTCGTTCCAATCCGACAAAAGACATGGCCGCCAGCACGGAACATGATTTAACATTGGACCCAATGGGAAAATCACATTTTCATCTTCTGCTCTGAAACGGCTGAAGCAAATTCAACCTTACTTTACAGAAATGATGTATGGTAGGTCCTTTACAAAGTTTGCTCATTTCGTTCCTATCTGACAAAAAACATGGCCTCCAGTTCAGAACATAGTTGAACATCGTAGGGTGGTATATGAAAACTATACTTTTCATTATCTTCTCTGAAACTATTCAAACAAATTTAACTAAACTGTGATGGAATGGTGTATTGAAGGTCCTATTTGGAAAGATTACTCATTTCAATAGGATCAGACTAAAAACACTTGTGCCAATGGAGAACATAGCTTAACATTAGACCTCATTGGTAAAATATATCTTTTTTGGTCATGCATGGCATAGAAGCATTTTGTCAGGTGAGCGATACAGGCTCAGTCTCTGAGCCTCTAGTTGGAAATATTGTTGTGCTACTTCCTGTTTACTGATTGTGTTACTTTTTTGGCATACTTTTCTCAACAACTGCATGTCACAGCCACTAGATATTTAGCTTGGAGCTTCAGTATGGGGTACTATACTACATCTCCCCTTTTCAGCCATATTGAAATACTACTCCCTGTTAACTATCTGCAATTCCATATTTATGTCATGAATAGGCCCGCAGCATCCTCTGAACTTGGAGTATGAGTCTTCCTAACAGAGGACCCCGAGGGAACCCCGGGATATAGAAATAGGACCTAGTATCTCCGGCTTGCGGGGTGTGACTCCTCCTAAACAGAGGCTGACCCCGAGGGTCCTGGGATATAGAAATAGAACCCATTCCGTGGTTGTGCGGGATTGATAAATACACAACCCATCTTTCGGATGGGATGTAAACTCAGGTCCACGTGTTGGAAGAAATGCCACGCTTCCTGCACGTTAAAGAACCCTTGTAGCAAGCTCTTTCTGGGGTGGTCCGTAGGTGATCGGCTACAAGGCTAAATTCCCCGCCCTTGACGATTTCACCCTACTTTTCCAGTGGCAGTCAGAATTTCCCGTCCCATGGCCCTTTCGATACCCCAAAGTGATTATTTATTAACAAACTTGTTCTCGTCTTGATATAGCTGAAATATTGCTGATTATTATGCTTCCTGTAAGAAACTGCATTAATAGTGTCTAATATACTATTTTGGCATAGCATACCTACAGCCATGTACTATGCCTGTCAGGTGACTTGGTAGGCGGAGCTACAGTATTGTCAATCAAATAGTGATGAAATCTTGCTTGTAGGGATCTACTGTCATAGAAACAACCTTAATTTGGTAATATTTCTAATAAAATAAAGTGTTTACCCCACTTGTGACCATTCATTTTACTTATCTCTTCATTTTATATCATGAAATAAAGGAAATTTTGAGATCCGTCATAAAAAGTTATTTTTCAAATTTCCATGACATTATGCAACTATTTGAAATATCCTGACAGTAACCAAATGAAAAGAACAACTATTTATTAACTTGATAATTGTAATTAAAGGATGAAAATTTATGACACAGTCAGCATAATAATGATAATAACATTGTGTTTAGGAATGACTATGCCAAAATAGTGGTCAGGGTTGAATACGCATAGTGCCCTCCCCTTCAGGTCGTGCACTATGGTCTCAAACCCTGACCACTATTTTGGCATAGTCATTCCTAAACACAATGTTATTATCATAGTAGACGTTAAACAATATTCAATCAATCAATCAATCATATTTATGTCCTGCATCCTTATTATTACATTATTTGCATCTTATTTTTCTCTGCAACTGTGTTAATGCTTCTATTGTCTCCACACTTGTACTGTGTCCACTCCTGTATTGTGCATGCCCCCCCACACACTTAATTTTGCATTTACCATATTGGTTTAGGGTTCAGTGAGTGGGGGGGGGGGGTATAACTGGCTGCCATTCAGCAACAGCTCTTGTTTCAAATGTTTTGCTCTGAAGTCACAGAGGATATTGAAAAAATACACAATTTTTACAAAGTTGCTTTTGGTTATTTTCACAAAACTTTAAATTCGCTCTGTTGTGGTTTTTTTTTCAGTTAACTATTTGTACAGTGGAATCTCTATCTGTACAATACACAACAGAGACTATAAATATGTTTTTATTTTCAGAAGAACCAGTTGTTGAGAAAGTGCACGATAGGTACCGTGCTGTGTATGGTGACTCTGTTACCCTTCAATGTAGACTTATATCAGAAATACCCATAACCAAAGTGAAATGGTGGAGATTTGTTGATGGAGTCTTAGAATCCATCAATGATGAAAATTGTATTTCAGATTTTGAAGACTCAACACTTAAGTCACCATCACTGAAAATTTTAAAGACATGTGAAAGTGACTTTGGACTGTACATATGTGCTGCAGTAAATAGCTCAGGAGAGGGAAGAAGTAGTCCAATTAGTCTTGAGAAGATTAAAATTGGTAAGATATTTTATTTTCTGTTTACAAGAAAAAACTAGATGTTGTCGGAAACGACAGCTATCCCCGCACTCCCTGTTTGACACAGAAAACAGTTGTTATACACCATTGGCATAATTTTTTTCATTATCTTTGATATCTACCTATTGATAGTCATTATTGTTACTAAAAGAATTCTAGGATATATGGTTGCTTAGTAGAATTCCAAAAAATAAGTGGTCTTTGAGACTTTCAGGAAATTAACCAAAATTGGAATCAAATATTTTTGAATTCCAGTTGATGAAAATATTTTTCCTAAACTAAATAAACATTTTAAGTAAGGTTGCTAGGTAGAATTCCAAAAAATAAGTGGTCTTTGAGACTTTCAGGAAATTAACTAAAATTGGAACCAAATATTTGTGAAATCCAATTCATGAAAATGTTCATCCTAAACTACACAAACATTTTGAGTATGGTTGCTAGCTAGAATTCCAAAAAATAAGTGGTCTTTGAGACTTTCAGGAAATTTACCAAAATTGGAATCAAATATTTTTGAAATCCAATGGATGAAAATGTTCGTCCAAAACTACACAAACATTTTAAGTATGGTTGCTTGGTAGAATTCCAAAAAATAGGTGGTCTTTGAGTCTTTCAGGAAATTTACCAAAATTGGAACCGCCTTTCAGAATCGTAAGTTATCAGAATTTTGCTTTTTACCAAACACTTGTCAGAATATAATATAATATGCCAAAATAAAAAAAAAATATGTGTCTTTGACATTTTCAGGAAACTTACCAAAGTTGGAACCGGAACCAAAATTCCAAAAGCTTATTGCAAATCTATAGACTATATGCAACAATTCTGCATAAAGATTTGATCCCTAAATCCAAAAATGTAGGAGGAGTTTGC
>MJUU01061778.1:2697-13940 GCA_002080025.1 Modiolus philippinarum | reverse complement strand
GAGTCACAAGAAAAGTGTGACGGACGGACGGACGGACAGACGGAGGGTATAACATTATCCCCGAACTTTCTTCGAAAGTGCGGGGATAAAAATGAAAGAGTTTTAATGTTCATGAGACAGCTTATACAGAGTCTTTTTTATAGAAATAAAATTTCCTACACAGGCAAATTTTGTAAACATTATTTTCTGTGAAATTAGCATGAATTTAACAAGAAATTTTCATGTAAGTTCCAAGTAAAGGGGCATTTTAAAATTTCATGTGTATATAAGTTAAGGTTCACATAAATTTCTCATCTAATGTTAAATTCACATGGAATTTTTAATTGCAATATTCATGTTAATTTAGCATAATCGATGATAAAAAATTAATTCAAGGTTGCCATTGGGTGCGTTGAGATTTACATATGAAAGCGAATTATTTTCTTTATAAATTTTTCATTCAGAGATCTTATCTGAAACTATGGGACAAATTTAAACCACACTTGGCCACATTGTCCTGTTGTGGTCCCCTATAAAAATAGTGTTTTTTAAGGTCCGCACGAAATTAAAGATGGCAGCCAATGGGAAACATATTTTAACATTTGACCCTATTCGAAATCACAACCAAACTTGTTCACAGTAGTCGTTGGATGGTCCCCTGTAAAGATTGTGTTTTTCAGGGTCTTTCAGGATCATTTTCCCAGAAACTGTTGGCACAATTGGAACAAAACTTGGCCATAATAGCCTTTTCAGGTTTGCACATTATACAAGATGGCTGCCCGGAGGGAACATAGTTTAACATTGGACCTTAAGGGAACACTTTCCAAAATCTTCTTTGATAGTAGAACCATTTGGAACTATACATGGCTACAATATTCTTAAGGAAGTCCCTGCAAAAGTGGTGTTTTTCAGCTTTTCTTGCATTTTGTCCCTTTTCCAGGAAGACAGTCATTAGAGAAAAAAATGTTAATATTAGACCCAGTAACGTCAAGGTTTTTAAGCATAGTTTGAAATTGAGTTCCTTGTACCACTGACTGTATCAGTCATGGTCCATGTGAGCAATAAAGACTCTTGAGGGCCTCTTGTTTGCTTTAATTGTTGCAGGTAATGATTTTGTATGCAAGTCTACCACAAACAGTTACAGATCAAGTTTTTCAGTCTGCTAATATTATAGGTTTGAGCCAGGGATCCATTGTCAATGTGTATTTGTTTGGCCTAACAAAAGTTCCTGTGGAAAAAATATTATAAACATTGGCATAATATTTCTTTTGTTTGGTAAGATTGTTATATAGCATTGATTCCCTTATGATCAAATATTATAATATTTGTTCCATTTGAGAGGAATCCCTTTGGTACAAATATTATGATGGAACTTCTCTTCTGTGACACCAGAAATGTCACTTTTTATCCCCTCGCCCAACGAAGTTTGGGAGTTGATATAGCGTTTGACCTGTTTGTCCGTTCGTCCTTCCCTTCGAACATAAGACCATATATCTTTTGAATAACAAGTCGTAGATGGACAATGTTTTGTCCATGGATGCATCTTGAAGAGTACTTGAGGTTGATATATAGAATAGGTGGATTTGGCCTACATTTCATGCATGAGTGACTCAGGTTAAAGTTTTTGTAAGAGTCCAGATCTGGGATATTACAACTTGTAGAGGAATAATATTTTGTATGTAGATGTGTCTTGGAAAGTAATGAAGCTCCAGGTAAAAATTAGATCACTTTGACCTATATTTCATGCATGAGTGACTTAGGTTAAAGTTTTTGTAAGAGTCCAGAACTGGGATACTACAACTTGTAGAAGAATAATATTTTGTATGTAGATGCGTCTTGTAAAGTTACAAAGCTCCAGATAAAAATTATGTCACTTTGACCTACATTTCATGCATGAGTGACTTAGGTTAAAGTTTTTGTAAGAGTCCAGATCTGGGATACTACAACTTGTAGAGGAATAATATTTTATATGTAGATGCATCTTATAAAGTTTGGAAACTCCAGATAAACATTAGGTCACTTTTACCTACATTTCATGCATGAATGACTTAGGTTAAAGTTTTTGTAAATGTCCAGATCTGGGATACTACAACTCATAGAGGAATAATATTTTGTATGTAGAGGTGTCTTGTAAAGTTAGGAAGCTCCAGATGAAAATTGATTTACTTTGACCTAAATTTCATGCATGAGTGACTTAGGTTAAAGTTTTTGTTACAGCTTGGATTTTAGATACTACAACTCGTAGAAGAATAATATTTTGTATGTAGATGCATTTTGTAAAGTTACAAAGCTCCAGATAAAAATTAGGGCAGTTTGACCTACATTTCATGCATGAGTGACTTAGGATAAAGTTTGTGTTACAGTCTAGATTTTAGATACTACAACTTGCAGAAGATTAATCTTTCATCAGTAGATGCATATGCTTTAGGTATGAGGCTCCTGATTGAAATAAAGTCACTACATTTCTTACATGACTGGCGCAGATTTAAGTAACAAGCCAGATCTTGAATTGTACAACTTCCTTGAGTGCTTATAATACTAGACAAACATTCAATAAACGGGTGAGGGGATTAGCTGCCGTTTCCGACTGCCCGTTCTCTTGTTGGATTAGTGTCTATTCAAAGTATAGATGCTTTATCCTATGTTATGACCCAGGTCACACCAACCTCACACAGTCTGATATTAGTGATCATACTCATGCTTAAAGAATCCATTTCAGGAAACCTTGTATACATCTTTCTGATCTCATAAAAAACTCTGAAACTCAATTGTCTATTTTCATTGAACATTAATTTGATTGCACGAACTATTCAATGCTGAAATGGTGCCTAAATTCGTTAAATACTCACAGAATGAATTTGCGATTCATAAAATTTTGTGTGCAAATATTAATATGGAAGACCAGATGCCTTTATTTATGAATGGCTTAAACATACTTCCCTGAACCATCAATGTAACAATGTGTCTGTTTTGAAGTAGCACAACGCATTGAAAATAAACAATCAAATTTGTTAGCCGTCAAGAACAACAGTCCATTATTTACAATCTCCGGGCGATGTAATGTTTGTTTACATTTCTATTTATCAATGAATGAAAAAGTACAACTTTTCCACATTGGCTGTTCCATTATACTTGTTGCAAAACAAACCGTATGTTGTCATTTTGCAGGGTCTTCTCCGAGGTCTGTGTTCGACATACAGGTAATGGCCAACTCAAAACAAAATATTGAGGAAGTTGTACACCGGTGAATACAAATAATTACCTGGAAACAGTTATCAAGATGCATAGTCTGAAGCAGAAGATATTTTGTGATGATTGGTGTTGGAATTGACTAAATTGTAAATAGGATCAGGCAGGGGTGTTGATCTGTTGATTGTCATTGATGGAATAATGTTCAGTCTGGGGTGTTGTGTGTTAATTGCCATTGATAAGAGTTTGGTCAAACAAAACTTGAGATTTATAGATAAAAGTGTTGCACACAGCTCTATATAATATGAATGATAATGTGTTAGTAAGGTTAGCTGCAAAGGAAGAATAAATAATTCTGAATGGCAACAGTTATGAAAATCATCTTTTTAAACCTGTTAACATCGGAAAATCCAGCAAGGTCTATGGCTGGATTTGAACCCCTGCTTAGTTGTCATCTATGGCAACATCGCCTGCACTATGTCCAGTGCCCTAGACCACTAGGCCACTTAGGCTATATAAAAAATAGCTTTCAGTGATTATGCAACATCGCCTGCACTATGTCCAGTGCCCTGGACCACTAGGCCACCTATATTTATTTCCTATTTAACAAATGTTCATCGTGTGCTATGTTATAACTCTAGATTTCCTATGAGGAGGAATGACAAGGTCACTGAAAGCTATATTTTTATATAGCCAAGGTGGCCTAGTGTTCTAGGATGTTGGACATAGTGATTCATATTATACATGGACAGTGTACATAAAATATCAATCGATTAGATACTGATCATTGCCATCATAGACACTAATTCACCAGTCCCCTCGGGACTTTGATTTGTTGGTCATGACAGACATTTTCAACTTTAGAAGGAACTGAATTTCAACCCTTTCTGACATTCAAAAAAAATTGTATGTGAAAAATCGACATTTTACAAGATCATGCTTATATAATTTAGTTGAATCACCAAACTGCTAATTAAATTTGATATATAATATGTCACCAGATAGTTATTAAATAAGCATCATCACATATAATAGGATCAACAGGTAATTTTGACACTATTGTTGATTTTCAATGACAAATTAATTACCCTTCTGATGATGTCCTAATTTTGAATACATAACTTAAATGAGCATCATTGTACAAAGGAGGTGGAGACTATTTCAGAATTTTCAGCCACATGCTCTGTTCTTTAAAGTGGCTGAAATTGGGTTGAAAAATTTCTGGATCCCTGGATTGTACTTTGTCTGTCCACCCTTTTTGGTGTTTACAAAATTTTGTTGTTAATTATATATGCAGGGGGTAGGGGACTTAGAGCTGCTATGCATTCCTGTTAACCATTTGTAGCTGCTATGAGGGAGATCTCCCTCATACCAGCCCATCTAAGGGGGAGATTTTACGTATCGACCTTTTTTCAACAAAAAATTGCATTTATAAATGAAGAAAAAAGAATATGGAAAGGAAAAAAATCAGTCTTAGCTGTTAATATAATAATAATTCTAGCATGATTTTAAATTTTGCATCATATTTCATAATTTTGGCAAGAAAGTAACACAAATGTAGCATACAGCTAAAAAAATGACCCTATTTTGCCTGCAAGGGAGGTTTGGGGGGGGGGGGGGGAAGCAGTAAAGGGGAGATTTTGATCTCCCTCAAGGGAGATCCATTCAAAGGGAGAGATCATGCTTCTAGGAGGGAGTCTCCCTCTTAAAGGGGAGGGTTAACAGGTATGGCTATGCTCCCAGAATTCTTGTTTGTTTTCAGATGTACCTGTTGTTATAATGAAGAAGATAAAATACAGTGTAAATCCTGGAAAATCAGTAACTCTTAGATGTGATATTAAATCTAAAAGTGATTTGTCATCAGTTTGGTGGGAAAAGCATTCCAAGGATACAACATCTTTGATTACTCCGGAGTGTAATCTGGAAAAGTATAGTTATTTTTCTTGCCTGGAACCGTCTTTGACTATACTAGACATAAATCCAAATGATGAAGGGACATACACATGTTGTGCCACTAATGATATCGGAAACGGAAGAAGTTCAGATGTTACTGTAGAAATTCATCCACTAAGTAAGTAACCACTTATTATACCAGTAGTCAGGGTCTGTATATTTTACTGTTTTTAGCTCATCGAAATCAAAACAGGTCCTCATAAAGGGTCTAAAATTAATGGTTACTAGCAATCAAATTTTTGTCTTGGCTCTTAAATTTTTGAAAGTGCTGCAGTTTTTATGCCTCGCCTCAATAGTAGGGGGGCATAAAGTGTTCGGGTCTGTCCATTGGTTGGTCCGTTTGTCCGTTCGTCCGTCCCAAGTTAGAGGTTTAAGTTTTTTTTCTGTGAAGGATGTATGCTATTATGATGAAACTTTATATAAATACACATTAGGATATGATTAAACAAAAATCATAATAAAAATTTATCAGGGCTACCAACTTCATGCTTCACTGATCACAGAAAAAAGGGGGGTAGTATAAGGTTTACCCTGAGGTTGAAGTTTTTTTTCTTTGAAGGATGTATGTTATTATCATGAAACTTTGTATAAATACATTAGGGTATAATTAAACAAATTTATCCTCGCTGCCAACTTCATGCTTCACTGATCTTGGATAGAAAGGGGGTAGTATGAGGTTTACCAAAGAGTTGAAGTTTTTTTCTGTGAAGGATAATGCCATTGTCATGAAAATTTATATAAATACATTTTAGCATCAAATTAAACAGAAATCAATATAAAAATTTACCCTTACTACCAACTTCATGCTTCACTGACCATGGAAAAAGAGGGGTAGTATGAGATTTAACCTCAGGTTTAAGTTTCTTTTCTGCTACATATGTATGCTATTATCATGAAACTTCATTTAGATAGACATGAGGATATAAATAAAAAAACATAACAAAAATTTACCAATGCCACCAACTTCATGCCTCACTAATCATGAAATATAGGATTGCTGAAAATAGCTGTGAGGCGGGGCATTGTGTCCGTTAGACACATATTCTTGTTGAATGCAATTTCTGTGTTACCTATGTCCTGAATTGTTTAGAATTTTATACCATGATATATTTTAAAAGACATAAATGTTTGGGGAAGCTAAGAATTGATTTCCATCAAAAAGTTTTAAGAAAAGTGTAAATTTTAATAAATTCCCATTGGACATAATTGTTCATCACCTGTGATATTTTCCTATATATTTCATATAAAAACTCAATTTTTATACGACCGCAAAAATGTTTGCGGTCGTATATTGGTATGGTGCTGTCGTCTTCGTCGTCGCCGTTGTCGTTGTCGTCGTCGTCGTCGTCGTTGTCTGTAGACACTTTAGTTTTTGGTCAATAACTTTAGTTCCAGTAGATCAATCCTTATGAAATTTTAAAATAATGTTCTTTGGTACAAAAGGAAGGCTGTGCTTAGTTTTGGTCATTGTGGCCCCACCCGTCTTTAAAAAAGGGGCCAAAAAGGGTTAAATTGGGTGTTTTCACATGTTTGTCTGTAGAATCTTTATTATTAATCGGATTTTGATGGGGTTTCTTTCAGTGTGCTCCTGAGGAAATTTCTAATCTGGAGTATGCCAATGGATTTCACGTAGCATGTACCGCTTACGAGATAAATGGGGCCCTACAGGGGCAAATCTCCAAAAAAATAATTTTTTTATTTTAAGTCCGATTTTGATGCAGTTTTTTTAAATGGATTCCTTGTGAAAAATTAATATGGCGCTCAGTTATTAGATTTTTTATAACTTGTTTCCTTTCCCAGCTATGAGGGGCCGAATGTGGCCAAAATTGCGAATTTGCAGATTATGTAGAATTTTTATTTTTCATCGGATTTCGATGGGATTTTTTTCTTTGGATTCCTCTTGATCTAAGCTTTCAGCAGTATGTCAACGGATTTGTCGTTGTTCTTACCGTTTGGAGCTACAAGGGGTCAAAGGGGCCAACATTGCAATTTTCTAAATATGTCAAATCTTTATTTTTCATCAGATTTTGATGGGGTTTTTGTCTTTGGATTCCTCTTGATCTAAGCTTTCAGAGATATGGCAGCGGATTTGGCGTGGCTCTTACCATTTATGAGCTACAAGGGGTCAAAGGGGCCAAAATTGCAATTTTTCTAAATATGTAATAACTTTATTTTTCATCAGATTTCGATGGAATTTTTTCTTTGAATTCTATGGATGTAAAGTTTTAGTTGATAGTACATATTTTGCATAGCTCTTACATTTTTTCATCAGTAAGTGATCAAAAGGGTTGAATTTTTCCCTATTTTGTTCCTAGCTAATAACTGTGTCAAGCTTCTTTTTGTGTCCATCTAATTATTGTGTCAAGCTCTTTGCTGTGTCCACATTCACTTTAAAGTACTTTTGTTGAAATTTCAGTGGTCGACATGCTGCGGTCGTATCATGCTGCGCTTGGCGTAGCCCTTTATTCAAAAAATTATTTGGAAGTCATTTCTTAAACGATTTCAACAAAATTTTCACCAAAATATCCAAATTGTTAATTTGTATATAGTTTAATTGTTTATTTGGACATAATTTCATGAGCTGTAGTTTCAAAGATTAAATAATATAGACACAAAGTTTAAAATTTAATGTCGCAATTCCCTATGTAAGCAAGTAAAATTGTGATGTCAAAATTTTACTGTCTGTTTAAATGGCAGATTCTCTGAAACTCCAAATAAGCAATGAAATTGTGTAAAATTTTGAGTTTAATAGTGAAAATTTCATTGTAGTCGAGGGTACTTAAGTGTAGGGGAAAGTGACAAACATTTTTAGGGTTCTGTGTTATAGGTAAGGATATTCCTCAAATATATGGAGAACCATTCAAAGAAAAATATAGCAGGTCAGCAACTGTCTCTGTAATCAACTGAGTGCAGAAAATATAAAGTGTGATGTCTCTGATGTTAGTGGTTAAATTGATAAAGTTCCATATTATATATATCTCATATGATGGTTTCATGTGGGAATATTGCTAAACATTAGACTCCTTTGAAACTACTGAGCTAATGTTAACCACTTAACTTTGTCCCTATGGTAACATTTTCAAACACCTCCTATTTTGAAACTTTAAAGCCAGGTGGAATCATATTTGGCCACAAATAGTTTTTTGGTGATCCCCTGATGTTTTTTTTAGGGTATGCTTTATCCAAGATGGCTGTCAGTGAGAAACATATCGGGTTTAACATTGAACACTAATGAAACACATTCAAAGGTCTTCCATACTGAAATGACTTGGCGAATTGTAACAATAACTTTACTTTGAACCATTAAATGTAGACTTTCTATGTTAGCCAAGTCTTTGGTAGTGATACAGGCTCTAAAGGGCCTTTTGTTACAGACAGTTTAATGAATTGGTCGTCACATAAGAGATAAAGGCATCAGATTTACTGGACTAAAACAATTTTAGTCTTTTATCATATTCTTAGGTTCCTAATAACAATAAGTTATAAGTACATGATAGGTTGAATTTTGATTGGTCTTTGATAGTACATAAAGGTCTGAAATATGGCTCCTGACATTGACTTCTATTTAACTGTGTATAATGCCAGAAGTTTTTGTGAAGTGACATGTTGCTGTTATAAGTGGTAGGCCTAGTGCAGACAGGGGAAACATGTACAATAGTCTTTACTTTTTAAGTTTGGTTTATTCTGCAGGGATATTGGATTTTAAGATGAGTAAGAAGAGATACAGAGCCCAAGCAGGGAGCACGGTGAAGATAGACTGTTGCCTAGAAACATCGAAAACAGATACAGATTTACATTTGATTGTTTGGTGGGAAAAAATTGTTAATGGTACAAGGAGTATTATTTCTACCCGTAAAGACTCAAACAAATTCCATGCAATGAATATAGATAAGCCATCATTAGAAATTAGAAATGTTGATCAGAGCGATACAGGAAGTTATAAATGTATAGTGTCAGCTGGGGACATTAAAGCAGAAAGTGATGCATGTTCACTTGAGGTTTTTGATACAGATAAAATGTACGATGAAGATATACCTGCTCCTGAAAATTTTGTCACAGTTGTGATAAAAGGTATTTATTCTACTAGTGGTTTGGTGATTACATTTGTGAAAATTATGAACTTTATTTTTGTGCGGTTTAGGCAGCACTATACTATTGCATTGTCTCCAGACGAAATAAACAGCCAGGTGCACCTCACAAAATATCATAACATAGTTCATGTCTGGGTGTCAAGAATTACAGATAGCGAGAAACTACTGCACACATTCTTGACATTTTATTTAAAAATGCTCTAATGGAAAGTATGTTTAGTTCAAACAAACATACAGCATGAAAATGTCAATTAAATTTACACTCGCCATTCGTGATTCGGTTCATTCATGAAAAATTCCCACGATGCGCTGTAATATTATATATAAGTTTTCATGAATGGAAGTGTAGTAAATGCTTCTATTGCTGTTGACTCTTTGCTACTTTCACTACAAACTCTTATAGCAATATATCTTGAAGTTTTTAATGCTTAATATTTACATGTATTCAAAATCAAGTTTTTGAAGTAACTTCTGTACTAATTTTTCAGTCGAAAAAATTTTGATTTCATAGTGGAGGTACCTACATCATATGTAAGATAACAAGTGCCTGTGAAATTCCCGTTAATATTTCAAGCTGAAGTCAAGTCTATCAACAAATGTACTATGTCCACTTTGTTTGTTAGCCGAGTTGCAACGAAATTGAACTTGGCTATTGGTTTGGTGTTGCGGGCGTGCGTGCAAGCAAGCGGGCGTCAAACATTAGTTTCCGGATGATAACTCAAAAAGTTAACATCTAATTTAAATGAAACTTAGGTATGTTGTTGGATACCAGGAGGGGAGGAACCCTACTGATTTTGGAGAAAGTAGGTCAAAGGTCAAGGTCACAGTGACCGAAAATAGACTGAAAATTTCAGGAAAATTTGGTTTCTGGATGATAACTCAAAAAGTTTACATTCGATTGAAATGAAACTTGGATATATTGTTGGATACCAGGATGGGAGGAACCCTATTGATTTTGAAGGAAGTAGGTCAAAGGTCAAACTCGGTGAAGGTTACAGTGACCGAAAATATTTTTATTGAAGACAATAAACACAGTACCTGTGTGTATTGTCTTCATGTTTTATGTACTTCATTGTAAGGGTACTCGTCTTGATAAGTTGGACTTTTTTCTAGTTTGATTTTTACTGTGAGTCTTTTTGTGTATTTATTTTTAGCCATTCACCACACATAGGGGGAGGTTTGGATCCAAGAAAACGAGTTTAACCCCACTGCAATTTTTGCGCCTGTCCCATTAGTCAGGAATATGTTGGTCATTGGCTTGTCCTTGTCTTCTTATAAAATTTTAGTTTCTTGATATTTGGGTTATTGGATGTGGTTTGTTTCCATTGATTTATTCACTTTTTTACCTTTTCGGGGACATTTAGGGCTTACTATATGGTGTGAGGTTCCTCACTGTGTTGAAGACCATATGGTGACCCTAGATGTTTTGTTTTTTGTCGTTTTAACCTGGATATGAGATGTTGTCTCCTTGACATTTACCCCCTTTCCTTTCTTTTTCATATATATTGAAATGTCAAGACATGAAACTAGAAAATAGACTTTCTTGAATTCTTAGAATTTTGGATATTAGGTAGGAAAGATAATAAATAAACAATTTTAGAAATATTTGGGTCTTCCCATTAACTTGGTCACATCATATTTATACCCCCCGCAAACTAAGTTTGGGGGGGGGGGTATATAGGAATCACCCTGTCTGTCTGTCCGTCCGTCTGTCTGTCCGTCTGTCCGTCTGTCCACACTTCTAGTAAGCGCAACTCCTCTTAAACGGCTTGAAGGATTTTGATGAAACTTTACACAAAGGAAGAACACTATATGGAGATGTGCATGAAGGAATATAATTATTGTCGGAAACCTGGAAGGGGAGATAATTCGACTTAGACTTTTTGTTGATTCCCTGTGTATGGGTTACCTCGTAAGGGCAACTCCTCTTAAAAAACTGAATGGATTTTGATGAAACTTTACACAAAGGAAGAACACTATATGTAGATGTGCATGAAGGAATATAATTATTGTCGGAAACCAGGAAGGGGA
>MJUU01061774.1:15568-25762 GCA_002080025.1 Modiolus philippinarum | reverse complement strand
GATGTTTCGTTAATAGCTCTATCTGTAATTGGAAATGGTGTTTTTTTTTAATATAATTAATTTCAGTTTTTTTAAGAATTATAATCATCTCTACAGAAATCAAGTCCAAATATTCAAGCTGGATTTAATTTTTTGCACCCAGAAACGTTCTTTAGCTTGTCGCTTTGTTTCATTCCAAGATTTATTCTGGTCAATTGCGACAATTTGCATGTTTGTCCAGCTATGCCCAATGCTACTGAAATGGACAGCTGTAGCCTGTGTTAACTCTTTTTTTCTGTTTGTTGGGGGGGGGGGGGCGATTTTGTCAATAGGTGACTTTTTATGTTTTAATTGGTAGAATATGTCTAGGTTACAGGAAATAAAGGTGCATTTTGCACCTAAGATCAACCGGTATCAAATTACAGACCTGTACAGATATTATGTAACATTTTGCAAAATTTGAAGAATTTCCCATATTAAAATCCCATGTCAGACTTTTACCAAGATGAAAGGATTTAGATACACTGAATGAGTTAGAATAGCTGAAATGCAAGTTACATATACAGCCGGGCAAAATTATGTCACTTTGACCAATAGTTTCCGCATGATCGACTTCTTTTTAAGTTAATGTCCAAGTAATCTTACTTTGCATGTGCATGCATCATTGGCGGTAGGTCAGCATCAAATCAAAATTCGGTCACTTTTACCTATA
Source organism: Modiolus philippinarum (assembly GCA_002080025.1). NCBI lineage: Eukaryota > Metazoa > Mollusca > Bivalvia > Mytilida > Modiolidae > Modiolus > Modiolus philippinarum. Next base: position 25,071 of record MJUU01061774.1, on the reverse strand, counting down.
TTTTCTGCATGATCGATTTACATTCAAGTTAATGTCCGAGTTCAGATCTGAGTAGTTATACATGGTAGAATCATCTACCATTGCACGTGCATTCATCTACGGCGGTACATGTAAGTCAGAATGTAGGCAAAATTAGGTCACTTTGATCTACTTATTTCCATTGATATATTGACTTGCATTCAAGTTTACATCAGAGTTCAGATCTAAGAAACTGTACATCGCAGGATAAATTTAGCTTGAATTTGCATGTATCTTTGGAGGTAGGTCAGCATCCAGGCAAAATTAGGTCACCTTGACCTACATTTTCTGCATGATAGACTTACATTCAAGTTTGATGTTGAGTTCAGAAATCAGTAACTCTACATGGTATGATCAACAAACCTTGTATGTGCATGGATCTTTGGTGAAAGGTTAGCAAACAGGCAAAATTAGGTCAGTTTTCCTACATTTTCCAATTGAGAGTTAATGTCGGAGTTGAGATCTCAGTCTCTGTGCTTGGTAAGATCATCATGCATGCATGAGAGATGTAAGGTCAGCTATCTTGCAAAATTGGGTTGCTGTGTCCATATGCCATAACAAGGCAAACTTTGAAATCGTAAATTACCCATGTTGAATATTCCAGGTGGAGAGGGTACCTATTTTAAGAAATTAAAGGTTCATATTATAAGGGACCTTTATTTCGTGTTAAACAACACTAGACATTGGCCATTATAGTCTTTGACCTATTTTCAAAAACAGATTGAATGTTTTTTGATTCACAGAAAATTAGATATGTAGTTCAATCAAAGCATGATTTAATACCAACTATTTATATTTGAGTTACATACCTGACAGATATCATCAGTTTTTCCTCAAAATCAAATGCAAATTAAAGGTGAAAGGGAATAAAAAAAACATAAAAGACTTCTGCTCAACCCATATCTGAATGTCAGACTAGATGAAAATCTACTACATCTGTAATTATGCAGGTAAGGCACTTAAGAAAACAGTTTACTATTAAATGTGACTTAGCCTTCATTTTGGATTAATCCAGATCTCAACTGGTAAAGCGTGAAGAGGAGTTGAATAAGCGATTGCTAGAGGAATCATCTTATAAGTACACATAAAAAATTGGTTTTGGATCTTCCAAGAGAAGTTCTATATAAAGTTTTTCATAAAATGGGAAGAGTCATGTTATTTAAGAATTTTTGAAAATATTTTGTCGACAAATTGGAAAGTTGGGAAGAACTGGAAGAATTTGGGTGATAACTTCTCAATGAACCCCCACCTTATTGCCAGTATGTCTCGAATGATCCATGAATTCAGAGTCTTTCTTCACTTACTTGCAAATTGTAAGATATGACATGTACATACATGTACATATAGGCAGACGGACTAATGATATCTGCATTGCAAATCTGTCGTAATGAGAATCGGTCGGCAGGAAAACAGATGGAGTTGGGTCCCACTAGGCTTTACTGTAACCGAAATATATATTCTGCTGAATTGAAATATCCAGGTTAATTTTGAAATTTGATTGGTTAGCTTGATAGCCAAGGGGATATGAGACTGTAACTCTGTGGTAATATAAAACATTTTTAGATTTGAAGGAACATTGTCACACTTCTAGAAGATTTACAATACTGTGGATTAAGTACTTTTATTCGTGGACACCAATTTTCGTGGTTTTCATAAATACCTTTATTTCGTGGGTACTTAAATTCGTGGTTTCGAATTCAATACATTTAAACTCAAGAGCAAAAATGCATTTCGTTGAGAACGTAATTTCGTGGTTTTACCAAACAACGAAATCCACGAAAATTGGAACCCAACGAACAATAGTACTTTCACAGTAATTAGTTATTCGGGCTTCACAAGGGATACAGGTTCATATTCTCTTTCAGTGTTTCATATTCACTGAGCCGTATCCCCTGTAAAGATTAAATAATAAGATATAATATTCAGGTAACATATCCATAAAATCCTTAAAAGATGACTTTTATTATGTGCAAATTCATATCTCAATCACTTAATATGATAGGATCATCTGACGTTGCATAAGCACGCTGATGTTATGGTAGGTCAGTATCAAGGCAACAGGTCACAACACATATTAGGTCACTTTAATTTTCCTATTAAATTGACTTACATTCAAATTTTACAGATGAGTTAAGCCATTCATCACTATACATTGTAGCATCACCTATAAACATCTCACTGTAGGTCGGCAACCAGAAAAAAATTAGGTCACTTTGGCACTTTTGCAAAATGTGTTATTGGGACAATATTTCATAACGAGGTGAACTTTGAAATTACTGATAACAGATGTTTCCATAATAACGATCTTAGATGCCCAAATACTGTGCAATAATTTCACACGTTGTTTCATTTTAATTTTGATTTAGCACAATTTGTTGGTTTATTTTCATACTTTTAAAATTCATTACCATCTCGAAACAACTATTTTTGTTCATTTTTAAAAGTTCATTGGGTTCTTTCTTTTGTACATTTCAAACAGCAAGCTTTTTCAGATCGTATAATTTCATTTGCCTTGCCTACTGACGAGTCCCATTGCATATGAGCACTTAGATTTTTGTTATAAAGGGGACAAAACTCACAAGGCCAAACCGACATAAAAGAGTCTAAATTTAACAAAGAAAAGTGTTGATATTATCTATTTTATCAATAAAGGTAAATTGATGCAGTTTTTTTTTTTTGTTTTGTTTTGTTTTTTGTTTTTGTTTTTGTTTTTTTGTTTTTTTTTTGTCAATTGCAAATTCACGATTCAAGAAGTTGTCATTAAATAATTTTTCTCTATTTAAATGGAATAAAAAAAATATGATTTACAGATACACTTTTATATTTATTACGTACTTCAAAGGATATAGAACAAATATTTCATTGTGAAATTTGTTTCTGATCAATATCAAACTTCTTTTACATACAAGTAAATGACAACGAAACTGCATATCAAATGTCTGGCATTACATTACAATGGAACTTTGAAGTCAACCTGAGTTTGACATTACATTTCTATGGAACTTTGAAGTCAACATGGCCTTGGGATTCTAGGCAGAGACCAAACGGGAATAAAACTCAATTCAATATTCAGACAACAATGTATGGTAGATATTTAATGTCCTATTTCAAATACTGATTTCATAACCCATACTATATCAAGGAAATCATATGAAACAAACTAGACACCGACCTGCCGTTTGGTGTGGGGTTTTCTCACCGTTCATAGAAGATCTTATGGTGGCTTTGAGTTGTTATTACTCCCTTTTGGGTCGTTGTCTCTTTGACACATTTCCCGTTTCCCTTCTTTTTTCTAGTATTTCTATGATAGCAATTCATAGTTGAAAGTTGTAATAATTGAAGCTCTTAATAATAGGCAGCACTGTTTATCTAATCGCATTCTCTAATTTTTATGTTGTTCTCGTCATTTTCATTCAAAAAGGGATCAAAATGCTTTGCAACATGTGAAAAATTTGATCTCGCGATATTGAAAAGAATACGAACTTTTCTTCAAATTGCAAAATATACCTTTCATCAACTTAGTTTGAGTCTAAATCAATGTACAGTAAGCTCAACGGGAACTGATTCTCTCTCTCTCTCTCTCTCTCTCATTACGGATGTCGGTGTAACACGGTGTGACACCGTTATTTCAGATCAATTTCCGAAATCCCTCCCACACTCTAATCTCAACAAGGCGAGTTTTATTGCTGTAGGGATTTTCAACAAATTACATTGCATTGTGTAAAAGGAAAGTTAGTTACTGACCGGTGTATTGGTAATGAATAAAATGAAGATTTACAAGTGATTTTATATTGAATTTTTTCATATTCATGGAATTTTGAACAAAATAATGTGTGAAAACGAAGTTTCGCACTGACTGGTGTATTTGTAATGACTTCATTGAGGATTGACAAGTGATTGTTTTACCACTTTTTTTTTTCTTTTTCATTTTCTTAGAATTTTCACGAAAATATTGTGAAAAAAGAAAGGTTTATACTGACTGGTGTATTGGTAATGAGAATAATGAAGACAGGTGATTTTTTATTGAAACTTTTCATTTTCATGGAATTTTAAACATCATAGTGTCTGAAAGCAAAGTTTTTCACTGACCGGTGTATTTATAATGACTAAAATACATATTAACAAGTGATTTTTTATTATAATTTGTTTTAATTTATTGGAATTGTTAACAAATTAATATCTAAAAGGAAAGTTCCACACTTACTGTACATTTGTTATGACTAAAATGAAGGTTTTTAAGTGATATCTTATTAATATTTTTTTTTTCATTTTTATGGATTTTTTATCAAAATAACATGTAAAGGGAAGGTTTTGCACTAAACAGTTTATTTGTAATGACTGAAAGAATATTTACAAGTGTTTTTATTTATTACTTTTTTTATTTTTCACTTTTTACACAAAATAACATGTTAAAGGAAAGTTTGCACTCACCGTTGAATTGGTAATGACTATAGGTGAGACTCCACTAAATATTTTCCATGGGCGGCCATTATAACGTTATGTGAATTTTCTTAATTACCAGGAGTTCACTTAATGTTGCGATATGATTTTCTCAAAGCGGCCCGTCTGCCAAGTTACATATCCAAACGTTGACCCAAAAGTCAAATAAGAAATTCCTAACCAAACTAGGGTATGAAAATTACCAATTTTGCCTGTCAGATCCTTGGGCATGCATTTACTCATTGATGAGGCCTCAGTTTTTTTCACATGCAAGGAAGGACTCTCTCTCTCATTACAGATGTCGGTGTAACACGGTGTGACACCGTTATTTAAGATCAATCTCCGAAATCCCTCCCACACTATAATCTCAACAAATCGAGTTTTATTGCTGTAGAGGACAATAAAACTTATAAATGTTAATAACCTATCCGATCGTCAAAATTCAATGATTGACAAGTTGCAAGACAATATTGGTTACGGTTGTACAAATATCAACATCCTCGTTGTTAATAACAAATCATTTTCTTGAAAATACATTTTAAAGTAATAATTGGAAAGCTGCCAAGTGACAAAACGTTTAAAAAGTAATTTATTTGTATTACTGCGTAAAATTGCATGTCAGAAGTAACTTGCAACATGAAACATGAGGTTTTAACTTGGCATTTTATCAATTTTTTTCATTTACATAGAATATCACAAAAAGTATTGTGTAAAAGGAAAGTTTTGCACTGACCGGTGTATTGTTAATGACCATAATACAGATTTTCAAGTGATTTTTTATTGGGTTTTTTTTTCTTCATTTCTATGGAATTTTAAACAAAATAATGTTTGAAAGCAAAGTTTCGCACTGACCGGTGTATTTATAATGACTAAAATAATATGATCAATTCATTTTCATTAACTTTTTTTAATTAATTGGAATTTTGAACAATTTAAAACATGTAAGGAAGTTTTAGCACTGACTGGTACATTTGTAATGACTGAAATGAAGACTCCTTTGTGATCTTTTATTAAAACTTCTCATTCTCATGGATTTTTTAATAAAATAATGTGTGAAAGGAAAGTTTCCCATTGACCGCTATATTTGTAATGACTACATTGAAGATTTAGAAGTGATTTTTTTTAATCATTTTTTTTTTTATTTTCATGGAATTTTCAACAAAAATTTTGTAAAAGGAAACTTTTGCGCTGACCGGTGTATTGGCAATGGCTATAATGAGGATTTACAAATGATTTTTTATTGAATTTTCATGTTCATGGAATTTAAATCAATACGTGAAAACAAAGTTTCGCACTAACCGGTGAATTTATCATGACTAAAATGAGTATTTACAAGTGATTTTTATTATCTTTATTTTCATTCATTGGAATTTTAACAAAATAATATGTAAAAGGAAAGTGTTGCACTGACCGGTACATGTGTAATGAGTACAATGAAGATTTCTATGTGATCTTTCATTTCTAACATTTCTCATGGCATTTTCAACATAATAATGTGTAAAAGGAAAGTTTCAGACTAACCAGTATATTTGTAATGACTACAATGAAGATTTACAAGTGATTTTTTATCAGTTTATGTCATTTTCATGAAATTTTAAACAAAATAATGTGCAAAAACCAAGTTTTGCACTGAACAGTGTATTCATGATGAATAAAATTAATATTTAACAGTTATTTTTCATAACTTTTTTTTAATTTATTGAAATTTTGAATAAAATAATATGTAAAAAGAATGGTACATTTGCAATGACTAAAATGAAGATTTCTAAGTGATCTTTTATTAAATTTTTCATTTTCATGGCTTTTTTATCAAAATAATTTGTAAAAGGTAGTGACTTCAACAAAGATTTACAAGTGATTTTTCTTTGCGATAAGGGAGACGAATGTATATAAGTTTTTCGAAACTTGTTTTCGAATCCCATTACTTAATTGATTTTGTAATATGTATGTGTATTTATATATTTGTGCTTTGTATTATTTGTAACAATTAATTAACAAAATATGTTTACACTAAGTGATTTTAATCAGTTTTTTTTCATTTTTAAGGGATTTTCAATAAATTACATTGCATTGTGTAAAAGGAAAGTTAGTTACTGACTGGTGTATTGGTAATAAATAAAATGAAGATTTACAAGTGATTTTATATTGAATTTTTTTCATATTCATGGAATTTTGAACAAAATAATGTGTGAAAACGAAGTTTCGCACTGACTGGTGTATTTGTAATGACTACATTGAGGATTTACAAGTGATTGTTTTACCACTTTTTTGCTTTTTTCATTTTCACAGAATTTTCACAAAAATACTGTGAAAAAAGAAAGGTTTATACTGACCGGTGTATTAGTAATGAGGATAATGAAGATTGACAGGTGATTTTTTATTGAAACTTTTCTTTTTCATGGAATTTTAAACAACATAGTGTGTGAAAGCAAAGTTTTCACTGGCCGGTGTATTTATAATGACTAAAATACACATTTACAAGTGATTTTTTATTATTTTTTTTAATTTATTGGAATTGTTAACAAATTAATATGTAAAAGGAAAGTTCCACACTAACTGTAACATTTGTAATGACTAAAATGCAGACTTTTAAGTGATATCTTATTAATATTATTTTTCTTTTTGTCATTTTCATGGATTTTTCATAAAAATAACATGTTAAGGGAAGGTTTGCACTAAACAGGTTATTTGTAATGACTGAAAGAATATTTACAAGTGTTTTTATTTTTTATTTTTTTTAATTTTCCCTTTTCACACAAAATAACATATTAAAGGAAAGTTTTGCATTCACCGTTGAATTGGTAATGACTATAGGTCAGACTCCACTAAATATTTTCCATGGGCGGCTATTTTAACGTTTTGTGAATTTTCTTAATTACCTGGAGTTCACTTTATGCGGCGATATAATTTTCTCAAAGCGGCCCGTCTGCCAAGTTACATATCCAAAAGTTGACCCAGCTTTAAAGTCAAATAAGAAATTTCTTTCGCCTAACCAAACTGGGGTATGCAAATTACCAATTTTGCCTGTCAGTTCCTTGGGCATGCATGTACTCATTGATGAGGCCTCATTTTTTTTTTCACATGCAAGGAAGGACTCTCTCTCTCTCATTACGGATGTCGGTGTAACACGGTGTGACATCGTTATTTCAGATCAATCTCAAAATCCCTCCCACACTCTAATCTCAACAAATCGAGTTTTATTGATGTAGAGGACAATAAAACTTATAAATGTTAATTACCTGTCCGATCGTCAAAATTCAATGATTGACAAGTTGCAAGACAACATTGGTTACGGTTGTAGAAATATCAACATCCTCGTTGTTAATGACAAATCATTTTCTTGAAAATACATTTTAAAGTAATAATTTGAAAGCCGCCAGGTGACAAAACGTTTAAAAATTAATTTATTTGTATTACTGCGTAAAATTGCATGTGAGACGTAACTTGCAACATGCGAAACATGAGGTTTTAACTTGGTTTTTTATCATTTTTTTCATTTACATAGAATAGTCACAAAAAGTATTGTGTAAAAGGAAAGTTTTGCACTGACCGGTGTATTGCTAATGACTATAATACAGATTTACAAGTGATTTTTTATTTTTTTTTCTTCATTTCTATGGAATTTTAAACAAAATGATGTTTGAAAGCAAAGTTTCGCACTGACCGGTGTATTTATAATGACTAAAATAATATCATCAATTCATTTTTATTAACTTTTTTTTAATAAATTGGAATTTTGAACAATTTAATACATTTAAGGAAGGTTTAGCACTGACTAGTACATTTGTAATGACTGAAATGAAGACTCCTTTGTGATCTTTTATTAAAATTTCTCATTCTCATGGATTTTTTTTTATAAAATAATGTGTGAAAGGAAAGTTTCCCATTGACCAGTATATTTGTAATGACTACATTGAAGATTTACAAGTGATTTTTTTTAATCATTTTTTTATTTTCATGGAATTTTCAACAAAACATTTTGTAAAAGGAAACTTTTGCGCTGACCGGTGTATTGGTAATGGCTATAATGAGGATTTACAAATGATTTTTTATTGAATTTTCATGTTCATGGAATTAAAATCAATATGTGAAAACAAAGTTTCGCACTAACAGGTGAATTTATAATGACTAAAATGAGTATTTACAAGTGATTTTTATTATCTTTATTTTCATTCATTGGAATTTTAAAAAAATAATATGTAAAAGGAAAGTATTGCACTGACCGGTACATATGTAATGAGTTCAATGAAGATTTCTATGTGATCTTTCATTTCTAACATTTTTCATGGCATTTTCAACATAATAATGTGTAAAAGGAAGTGATTTTTAATCAGTTTTTTTTTTCATTTTTAAGGGATTTTCAACAAATTACATTGCATTGTGTAAAAGGAAAGTTAGTTACTGACCGGTGTATTGGTAATGAATAAAATGAAGATTTACAAGTGATTTTATATTGAATTTTTTTTCGTATTCATGGAATTTTGAACAAAATAATGTGTGAAAACGAAGTTTCGCACTGACTGGTGTATTTGTAATGACTACATTGAGGATTTACAAGTGATTGTTTTACCACTTTTTTTTCTTTTTTATTTTCACAGAATTTTCACGAAAATATTGTGAGAAAAAAGAAAGGTTTATACTGACCGGTGTATTGGTAATGAGGACAATAAAGATTGACAGGTGATTTTTTTTTATTGAAACTTTTCATTTTCATGGAAATTCAAACAACATAGTGTGTGAAAGCAAAGTTTTTCACTGACCGGTGTATTTATAATGACTAAAATACATATTAACAAGATATTTTTTATTATCATTTTTTTTTAGTTTATTGGAATTGTTAAGAAATTAATATGTAAAAGGAAAGTTCCACACTTACTGTAACATTTGTAATGACTAAAATGAAGATTTTTAAGTGATATCTTATTAATATTTTTTTCATTTTCATGGATTTTTTATCAAAATAGCATGTAAAGGGGAGGTTTGCACTAAACAGTTTATTTGTAATGACTGAAAGAATATTTACAAGTGTTTTTATTTATTTATTT
>MJUU01061774.1:0-13121 GCA_002080025.1 Modiolus philippinarum | reverse complement strand
AAAAAAAACACCATTTCCAATTACAGATAGAGCTATTAACGAAACATCCATTTACTTCAATAATTGATTTTGTTAAATGTTTTTACCGATGTACAGTTACCGACAATATTTTTTTTTCTATTTCTCCCTCCGGGCATTCATCTTGTATTACATTTTGTTAACCAGCGTCCAGAATGTAGATCTGAATGTTTTGTTTAGATTTCAATTTGTACATAGTTTTTGTTTGATTTATTTTTATTGTGTTTTGATAAAGACACGGATAGTTGTCGAAATATCAACTGAAGTAATTGTGTTCTGTTCACTTTCGTCTATTGTTTGTTTATATTTTTTCACAAAGTGTGTATCCTCTCGGATCCAATACGTCGGGAATTTTTGTGTTGTTGCTTTGTTTATAGAAGTTTTTTTTTCAATAGTTACAGCAACTGAATCTTTTGATCCACATAAATTCCTTTTTTATTGTCTTATTTTGTTTATATTTTTCTTTTTCTTTCAAAGCATTTGAATAAAATATTTTTGACGTTCAATGTACATTGTGTTCCGACCTTACAATGGATCATAAACAAATTAACAATTCGTTGAAGAAAGATAGTAAAAATGTTTTCTCTGTTAAACATCACTATCAAAATTATCAAATATATTTATTTAACAAAATAATTACTAAAGGTCTTCAGCTAAAAGCGACGCATAACATCGGTCATACTTCACAGTATTTTAACGCTAAATAGAATAGAACTTTAGATGTTTGTTCACAAACACTTTTAAGTCTTTTAAGAGACATTTTTCAAGTCAAATTAAATTTCTTGAAAACAACATTGATTTATTCACTTTTTTATCTTTTCGGGGCCATTTAGGGCTTACTAAATGGTGTGAGGGTCCTCACTGTGTTGAAGACCATATGGTGACCCTAGATGAATTGTTTTTTGTCGTTTTAACCTGGATATGGGATGTTGTCTCCTTGACACTTACCTCTTTTCCTTTCTTTTTCATATTGTAAAAACCAGAGACTTTCTCAAGAATTCATGTTCACCAACTGAGTTCTCCGTTTATTTGGACAAATTATCTTACTCTATAAGTAAACACAATACTAATTTGGAAGCAAAAAAGAGACGGAAATTTGAAAGAGACAACATTAGGCATCTTCTTCTAATGTATGTACCCCTTCAAAACAACAAAGAAGAAAAGAAAAGCAGAAACAGACTCTATAAGAGGAGGGGAATTAATGTTACAACTGAAAAATCGCCTGTTTTGAATTTATATACGACTCCGTTGTCAAAAGATGAAGAATCCCTGCTTTCTAAAGGACTTGGTTTCTGTCCAACACCAAGCTGTCATAATACCAACACACTCAGGGACGACATGCACTCTTTCTTTAAGCAGTTACGTTTAAAAGAATATTTTTTTCTAGTAGGATGAAGAACGATGAAATATCTGAGCATTCTGATTCAAAACTTACTGTGAATTCATTTTTATTCGTGGGGTACCAATTTTCGTGGTTTTCGTGGGTGTCCCCAACCCACGAATTCAAATACTCAACGAAATATTAGTCTCAAACACAAATGAATGAACATATTGAAGGACCTGATCAACGAAGGCCATAAACCTTGCAGTTGTAACTTAGCCCAAAACAAACTGATATATACTACAAAAAGTAAATATGCGTTCTCTTGAACCTTTTATAGCAGCAAAATAAGTTAAAATGTTTTATTTCCAAGTCTTTCCCAGTTAACAAATTAACGGTAACTGGCTTCCTGTTTTGTTTTTCAATTACGCTAAAGTGTTGATTTCTAGTTAAGAAGTTTGGACAAGAACCATCTCAATTTACTTTTGATATTATGTTATTAACTAAATGTTTAAAGTTTCAGTTATGGTCTGCTGGAAAGGACATGTTTATTTTGCAATCAATACAGGTGTTTATTTATAAATAACGAATGGAGTACGGTTATGTAAGATGGTTACCTAATTAGATAATATCTACACATTACAAGGAATTGTTAATTACAGGTGACACTTTAATTACTGGTACAGTTCTAAATTTTGGTGTTTTGACATCAATACCCATGAATTTTAAAATCTTTATTTTATTAATTTAAATTAAAAAAATAATTTTGAAACAATTGGCAATCCACGGATTAACGTACACCACGAAATGTCTTTTTTTCTCTACCCACGAAAATTGATACCAACGAAATCAAATGAATTCACAGTAAGTATATTAAGAAAAAAGAGTACCTGGACACCCAAGTGCAGAAAGTCAAAAGCCTTGGAATCATAGATCGAAGCTGTCCAAGACGAAATTGAACGCCAGCTACCTCGTCAAAGACCCCTATTTCTAATCTGTCAAAAAATGAAAAAGAAGCTCTGCACAATCTTTAAAAAAGAGAGGATATATTCATCAAAAAAGCAGACAAAGGGTCCACAGTAGTCGTTATGAACACCGTCGACTACATTAGCGAAGCCAACCGCCAGATCTCCCAACATGCATTTTAGAAAAAAATAAAAAAAAAACGATCCTACTAAAAAATACAGCGAAGAAATTAATTCAGCACTGCGATCCATGCTGGATAATGAAGAAATCGAGAAAGAAACATTTGATGGCCTTCTCCCTGAAAATCCAAGAGCTGGTTTGTTCTACCTCTTACCAAAAATTCACAAGGAGGGGATCCCAAGGCGCCCTATTGTTAACTGTATTGGTCACCCGACGGAAAAAAATTCTCATTTTTTGGACCTTCAGCTTCAACCCTTTGTTGAATCTCTCCCTTCCTTTATCAAAGACTCTTCAGATTATATAAATAAAACGCCATCTGAAAATCTCCCTCCTGATACACTCCCCGTAACTTTAGATGGGATATCTCTATATACACACATTCCTCATGAAGAGGGAATAAACGCATGTCGAAAGTAAAGGGATACTAGGCCTATTTAATCACCATCCACTTATTTCTTAGTTAATCTTCTGCGTCTTGTATTAGAACGTAACAATTTTGCTTTTACAATGAAATTTTCTTCAAGTTAATGGGACTGCTATGGGAACACAAGTAACTCTATCTTGTGCCAATATATTCATGGACGATTTAGAAAAGCGTACGCTACAGGAAGCTCCTTACAAGCCTTATAGTTGGTTCCGTTTCATTGATGACATTTAAATGAATTGGACAGATACTAGACAACATCATGATGAATTTTTTCGAATTTATAAACAGTTATCATCCATAGATTAAATTCACTGCCAGCATATCGGAAATTTAACATGTATTCCTCGACACTACTTCAACACTCTCCGATGGAAAAATAAGCTTTGATTTACACAATAAACCGAACGATACGCACAAATATCTGCTACCGAACAGTTGTCATCCAAGACACTGTGTCGATGCTAGCCCGTATAGTCTCTTTAACAGACTACGTCGGGTATGTTCGGATGACCAAAAATTCAACAAGAGGACCAAAGAACTTAAAGGTCATTTAGTTAATAGGGGTTACTAGCACACAAAGTGCAAATAATGATTGAAAAGGTTTAAACATTAGAGAGCAAACAGTTGTTGCAATACAGGAATAAAAAGAAAATAAATTCACGTATTCCATTCGTTGCGACCTTCCATCCACAACTCCCAGATTTGTCAGCTATCATACGTGAATGCATGAAAGTCCTGCATGTGTCACCTAAAATGAAAGCCCTTTCCCCGAACCACCACTTATATCATTTAGCAGACCCAAGAACTTGAATGACAAGCCAAATTTAAATCAATCGAAATAGGACAATTTAAGACCTGCAAGGACAAACGTTGTCTTTTGTGCAAACACAGCTCCACTACATCGACGTTCAAGACCACAGCAACAGGCGAGAATTACAAACTATTTGCTAATTTGTCCTGTAAATCCGAAAATGTAATTTATAGGATTACGGGTGCGGTATGTCAACAACAATATATACGTGAAACAAAGAACTCACTTAATCTCCGCATAAATTTACACCGTAATCACACAATGAAAAGGAGTTAATACAGGCTACAGCTGCCCATTTCAGTAGCATTGGACATAGCTGGACAGACATGTAAATTGTCGCCATTGACCAGAATAAATCTTGGAATGAAATAAAGCGACAAGCTAAAGAACGTTTCTGGATGCAAAAAATCAACTCCAGCTTGAATATTAAGACTTGATTTCTGTAGAGATGATTAAAATTCTTAAAAAAACTGAAATTAATTATATTTTAAAATTACAGATATAACTCTTAACGAAACATCCATTTACTTCAATAATTGATTTTGTGTAATATTTTACCGATGTACAGTTACCGACATATTTTTTTCTATTTCTCCCTCCGGGCATTCCTCTCGTATTACATTTGTGTTAACCAGCGTCCAGAATGTAGTTCTGAATATTTTGTTTAGATTTACTTTTGTACATAGTTTTTGTTTGACCTGATAAAATTTTTATTGTGTTTTGACAAAGACACCTATAGTTGTCGAAATATCAACTGAAGTAATTGTGTATTGTTCACTTTCGTTTATTGTTTATATATAGTATAATTTCTTTTAGAGTATATATATATATATATATATATATATATATATATATATATACTCCATATACTCTAAAAGGAATTACAAACCAGGGAACTCAAAAAGTATCAGTTCGTGGAGAAATGACGATGCAGTGAAAACAAGAAATAAAAATCTAAGAGTCTAACAGACTTCACTGTTGAAAGTCTTCTGTAGGCTGAGAATTCTGCCCATTGTGACTATAATAGTATACATCACGTCACTCTTATTATTAACATCTTTGTATATATCGTTGTGATATATGCTGGACTGTATATATATATATATATATATATATATATATATATATATATAGAGAGAGAGAGAGAGAGAGTCTGAGAAAACTACAAACTAGATAACTTAATGGATATATATCGGATCGCCGATACAGGACAATGCAGCACAAACAAAATAATTCATTTCAGTCTAAAAAAAATGTGCAACGATATCAATAAACTAAAAGTTGTAAAAAAATAAAATGACATAATTTTCAGTCAACAAATTACTTTCTTCAGTGTCTTAGATACGGTATAATATAATTGCGATTGATGATTACATAACTCATCAATATTGGGACATAATACATCGAATGTCAAATCTTTTTTTTTCTTTCACAAAGGTAAATAGAAAATAAAGCTTCATAATTATCATAATTACACTTAATGTCAAATATTTTTTTACATACAAGATTGTTATGAAACATCTTACAGTTAAATTAACTAAGACAAATTAATAGTGCCAGCTATAGAAATAAAATAAAATATATAATAAATAAATAAAACTATGACTAAGTATAAGATATATTAGAACCCGAAGATCCACCGTTAGTTAACTTTATAGGTCTATTGTTTTCTACTTATTCCGTTCGGATGTAAAACCCGGAGATCTCTGATCCAAAATCTTTCTCGGTCTTCACGTCGGGAATCACTTCATTGGTTGTTCTGTTCAATGATAAGATTTTTCATTCTATTGAAATCCTCGATACTGTGGTTTTACAACCTGAAGTGTTGACTCACGGGCAGAAGTGGCTTTTTACTAAGGTCACTTCTGTGTCCATCCAGACGTTTGTTGAATGGCTGCTTTGAATGACTCGCCCACATATTGAAGATCAAAAACGTTACACCGCAGCAAATATTTGCGCTTTTGCAATATGTAGTGCAAATTATTTTGTACTTTTTTGTAGTAACCTGACTGGTAAACGTGGACGAGTCTTTCATATTTCTAGAACATTTGCAGCGGTTGTCTCCACAAGGGTGACTGTTTCCTGTGGTACTAGTAGTATTTGACACTCGTAGTAACAAATTTTTCAGGCTGTCTAGTTGTTTAAATGCAATCAAAGGAGGCTCGGGAAAGATTTTGGACAATTTGAGATTTTTTTCCACAGAAGTCAAGTGCTTACGAACGGTGTTAAAAATATTTTTCAGGGAAAGAAGGTATGTGAGAACACAATGCGTTTTCTTTCGTTTTTTTCTTTTTGTCTTTGTACTTTAGCAAGGTTTTCCTTGGAATATTCAGGGCTTTGTGAAAACTTTTTTTGATGTTACTGTGTTTATACCCTCATCGTTTAAGATTGTTTTTGAGTTGGCCTAATCGTTTTTGCACGGAGTCTTCCTTCGAACAGATTCGTCTTATTCTGAGAGCTTGACTGTATTGAATATTTTTAGTTACATGTGCAGGATGACAGCTGCTGGGCAAAAGGTATTGGTTTGTATCCATTGGTTTTGCAATATAAATCTGTGGACAGTTCACCTTCCGTTAAAGACCTATTAGTATCAAAGTAGGAGATGGTAGTCTTCGATATTTCTGAAGTAAACTTGATAGATCGGTGCAAGCTGTTGGCATGCGAGGTACAGTTTTGTAACGTTTCATCAGTCTCAGTCCATTTCATGTCCACATCATCTATGAATCCATACAAAAAAAGCGGTTTTTCGATAGACAATTCGAGAAGTTGGTTTTCGAATTTGCCCATAAATATATTGGCATAGGATGGAGCTATGTAGTTGCCCATAGCAGTTCGATTTATTTTTAAATAGTGTTCGCCATTGAAAGTAAAATTGTTCTTTTTAAGAACCATTGTAAGCATGGTAACAAGACAATCTGTGGGTGGAATTTTGACCGGGCGAGATTCCCAAATTTCCTTGCAAGCTTCAATCCCATCGGAGTGAGGGATGTTAGTATAGACGGAAGTGACACCCATAGTGACCAAGGTGGTGTTTGCTGGTAAAGGATTCAAGTCCGCCATTTTTTTTGTAACTAGTCAGTAGTATGTTTAATGAATGATGGGAGATTCTCAACATGTGGACGGAGAAATCTACATTTGTACATATTTAGATATTTTTTCAGGAGGATGACCATTAGCAGAGACGATGGGTCTTCCTGGGTTGTTAGGTTTGTGGATTTTTGAAAGTAAATAAAATCTGCCAGGTTTTGGATTCTCTGGAATTAAGTATTGTAGAGTTTTTTTTTCATCGATGTTTTTTTCTCGAACATGTTGTTAAGTTCATATGTTATTTCATCACTAAACTGTTTTGCAGGGTCATTGCTTTATTTTAAATAAAAGCGTTCATCGCTAAGCTGGCGGTCGGCTTCTTGAAGATATAAGCATTTTTCCATTACAACGACAGCACCACACTTGTCTGCCGGCTTTATGATAATTTCTTCGTTAGATCTCAAATTACTAAGAGCAGTACGTTCCCCTGGCTTGAGATTGCCAAAACTGTCAGCGTGCAATTTGACAGTATACAATATGTCATCTATAACGTTGTCTATCAAAAATTCTAAAGTGGCATTTTTACTGGGTTTGGGGATCCATTTGCTTTTTTTAAACATTTTTTCTTGACAATCGTCATCTGAGTCACTATCGGAACCGGTTTCATCCTCTTTCTCCCTCTTCTTTAATCCAAAATATTCCTTTATCCTTAGGCTTCTTGCAAAGTTATCAAGATCCTCGGACAGTTTTGTCTCATTGATTTTTCCAGGTGCGGGGCAGAAATGCAGGCCCCTAGACAAAAGAGATGTTTCATCTTCTGTGTGTTGATGGCTGGAAAGATTAACAACGTTGTGAGTGATGTTGTTTATTTCTATGGGTTTACGTTTGAAATGTCGGTTTCGTCTTTTTTTTCGTCTTTTCGGAGACGGGGGTATCAGTTGATGTGTGACGCAATCTCGGTAAAGTTTTTTTACGTTGTCGCTCCGAACTTTGAATATTAGTAATGTCATTCAAACGTTTCAACTGTTTTCATATTGTCGAACTGTAATATCGTTTTTGCAAGAATTTAGAATAGAGTTAAACTCTTCCGTTTATTTTCGGAGATGTTCTTGACAGTGGTTTATATATATATATATATATATATATATATACATAAATTATAAATTAATCATTTTGGCTTGAATCATCTGCCTGTGATGTATTTTCTATCTTTTTTTATCAATCCAAATCCAAAGTCTAAGTCTAAGTCTTTTTAATATTAAATATTGAATTTGTGTTGATTCCTGTGGGATTCGAACCCCTTCTGTCAAGGTTGTAAGGGTTAAAAGTCTACCACGCTACCACTGGACACGGTCGACATGTTATAATTTTGGTTAATTAATATACTTAAGTGTCACATAAGATAAATTTGTAGCTCGTTCTATTTTACATCCCTTTGGTCTCCCACAGAGATGGCGTGCGAGATGTAATCTGTCTGTAATATCTGTGCATTCGAAGAACAGCCAAATCCCTCGATGGGAAGGCAATCTCGATAATCATTTCTCTAATTCTAACCCCATTGGGTTCCTACGATAGACCGTTATATTTTATGTTTTAGGTCCTGCATTAGCGTTAATATTCGGAAATCCGGGGCGATGAACAAGTTTCCACGTTCGTTGACTGAATTTATAGACAGCTTGTATATATATGTATATATATATACACTTTCGGTTTGAACAATGTGAATAGCATGAGTATAAATACTGTTTATATTTCAACTCTATCCGAGTCTTTCTCAAAACAACATAGAATATAATACAAAAATAAACAATTTACAAAAAACAACACTACAAAACTTAATTTAATCAGTAAACTACATGTCGGAGACTGAAGGCGTGACCTCAATTAAAGTGATGTGAAAAAAATTTTGTTGTTGTCTGTTCATGATTTTTTATAGCAAAAATTTCTATTTTTGAACTGAGGCATTTATTGATCTATAGTCCTGATATTAAGACTGGGTTTTAAACGATCAATCCAGTAGCTTTCTTTTGATCTTCTCTGGTTTACATTCCACGATCTATTTTGATCTATTGCAATGACTTGCATATTTTGCCAGTTGTGATTCTGAGTATTAAAATGGATTGCAGTGGCCTGGTACTGATCTTTGTTTTCGATATGGTTACCGTGCAAGTTAATGCGAAGATTGAGCGCATTTCCTGTCTCACCAACGTATTGTTCTTTACAGACAGAACATGTAACCAGATCATGTAACCAGATAGATGACACTGGGCGATCTACATGTTAATTGTCCAAAGATTTTGAAAATATCATCGGTAGCTGTACTTTGAAAAGTTTCAGTCGTGGAACTATATTTACACAATTTACAACGTCTATCCCGACATGTAGTAAACTGGCCTTTCTCGGCTGATGGTAGTTTAGCTCTGACGAGGATATCTTTTAGGTTCTTGGGTCAAGTGGGGGTTCAGGGAAGAGGGCTTTCATTTTGGGTGACGTATGGAGTACAGGCATACATTCTCGGGATATTTCTGACAGGTGTGACAACTTGGGATGGAAGGTAGTAACCCACGGAATACGAGAATATTTCTTCTTCTTGCCTCGATATTGTAATAATTGAGTTCGATCAATTGATGACACTTTTTGAATTGTTTTTTCAACATCTTTTTCTTTATAGCCTCTGTTAACAAGATGTTGTTTAAGTTCTTTGCTCCTTTGTTTAAATGTCTGTTCTTGTGAGCAGATACGGCGTATTCGAGTTGAAAGACCATACGGTACCGCATTTATGCAATGTCTTGGATGACAACTACTAGGGAGCAAATAAGCGTGTGCATCTGTTGGTTTAGTATGCAAGTCAAAATCAATTTGGCCATCGAAAAGTGTAGATGTTGTATCGAGGAATGTATTCGTTGTTTCTGAGATGTTCACGGTGAACTTGATGGACGGGTGGTAATTATTTATAAATTCAATGAATTCATCCAGGTTAGATCTTGTGTCTGTCCATTTCATTTCAATGTCATCAATAAAGCGCAGCCAGCTATATGGTTTATATGGTACATCGTGTAACATTCTCTGTTCCAAGTCCCCCATGAAAATATTGGCGTATGATGGTGCTACTCTTGTACCCATTTCAGTCCCATTAACTTGAAGAAAATTCTCGTTATCGAAAACGAAGTTGTTACGTGTAAGAACTAAACTCAAAAGCTTGACAAGAGATTCAGTGGAAGGTGATTTTATAGTTCTACTATCCCACACTTTACGACAGGCCTCGATTCCTTCATCATGAGGTATGTTGGTGTATAAAGAGGTCACGTCTAAAGTAACCAAAATTGTGTTGGGCGGAAGGTCTACAGAGGGTGTATTGTTGATATAATCAGTCGTATCTTTCACAAAAGAAGGTAAATTTTCGACAAAAGGTTGAAGATGGAAATCAAGAAACTTGGAATTTTTTTCTGTATTCTCGTATTCCGTGGGTTACTACTTTCCATCCCAAGTTGCCACACCTGTCAGAAATATCCCGAGAATGTATGCCTGTACTCCATGCGTCACCCAAAATGAATGCCCTCTTCCCTGAACCCCCACTTGTATCTTTTCGCCGACCCAAGCACCTGAAAGATATCCTCGTCAGAGCTAAACTACCATCAGCCGAGAAAGGCCAGTTTACAACATGTCGGGATAGACGTTGTAAATTGTGTAAATATAGTTCCACGACTGAAACTTTTCAAAGTACAGCTACCGGTGATATTTTCAAAATCTTTGGACAATTAACATGTAAATCGCCCAATGTCATCTATCTGGTTACATGTTCTGTCTGTAAAGAACAATACGTTGGCGAGACAGGAAATGCGCTCAATCTTCGCATTAACTTGCACCGTAACCATATCGAAAACAAAGATCAGTACCAGGCCACTGCAATCCATTTTAATACTCAGAATCACAACTGGCAAAATATGCAAGTCATTGCAATAGATCAAAATAGATCGTGGAATGTAAACCAGAGAAGATCAAAAGAAAGCTACTGGATTGATCGTTTAAAACCCAGTCTTAATATCAGGACTATAGATCAATAAATGCCTTAGTTCAAAAATAGAAATTTTTGCTATAAAAAATCATGAACAGACAACAACAAATTTTTTTCACATCATTTTAATTGAGGTCACGCCTTCAGTCTCCGACATGTAGTTTACTGATTAAATTAAGTTTTGTAGTGTAGTTTTTTGTAAATTGTTTATTTTTGTATTATATTCTATGTTGTTTTGAGAAAGACTCGGATAGAGTTGAAATATAAACAGTATTTATACTCGTGCTATTCACATTGTTCAAACTGAAAGTGTATTAATGAAGCACATTGTGTGTATCTGTTTAGATCTAGCACAATAGGGACTTTGGGTGTTTTTGCTTTGTTTTATGTTGTTTATATATATATATATATATATATATATTCCTTGTCGAAAGACACTGAATCCTCTCTGCTATACACAGAGCTGATCTGCACGTGTGCTGCGTTACAACCATAGATTAAACCTACCGGTTACCGAAAGCTATATTTTATATAGCCTAGGTAGCCGCGTGGTCTATGGCGCTGGACGTAGTGCAGGTGGTGTTGCCAAAGATGTCACAACAGTAATGGTTCGAATCCCGGAGAGGGAACTACCAATATGCAGATCTAACAATGTTGGGCTGATTTTCAGACGTATATATATTGCCAACACTAAAGACTGGTGACCGCATGAAAAGGGTACTGGAAAACAACAGGGTTATAAAAAGTAAACGTCAACCAAAGTCTCTAAAGAGACTTTTAGCAAATGCAAAACTACCCAAACACCAGGAAACTCCAACAGTGCAAAAATGCGGAAGACTAAACTGTGGGAATTGTAATTATTTATAAGAAGGATCATCTTTTATTTTCAAAAATGGTGCAATATTTATTGTCCATAATTCCATGACATGCGCATCGTCAAATTTGATTTATGTTATAACTTGTCGCGGATGTGGAGAAAATTATATTGTTCAGACCAGCCTTAGCATTCGAAAAAGAATGACATTACACCGCCAGCAAATTAGGGACCCCTCAACACGAATGATACCTCTAAGTGGACATATAAGTGACTGTGCAACTTCCTTTAATCCTCAGTTTTATGTTTTCCCGCTGTATCAATTTTCAAGCCATAACACACAGCAACAAAGAGAAAACAAAGAAACTTTATTATTCGAAAGTATAGACCTTTACTAAATGCGTAATATTGAATGGCAAGTATTTTTTGACAGTAACGTATTTTATTTTTTTAGACCTTGTCGCTTTACGAAATTATTGTAATACTGAACGTTAATTTTCGTTCTTGTTACTAAGTTATTTATGACGTTATATAACTGTTAGTAACGTTATCCTTGACTTTCATGAATATCCCCGCAAGGGTGAAACCGGTAGGAACTTAAAATGGATATTTATATGTGTTTGTGTTTATTAATTGTGGAAAAAAGACTACAGTGCATTTTCTAATTGATTTTTCTATATATATATATATATATATATAAGATGTCTATAAATTCAGTCAACGTGGAAACTTGCCCATCTCCCCGGATTTGCAAATATTTACGCTAATGCAGGGCCTAAAAAATTTAAATATATCGGTCTATGGTAGGAACCCAACGGGGTTAGGATTAGAGACATGAATATCGATATTGCCTTCCCAATGAGGGATTAGGCTTCTCTTCGAATGCACAGATATTACAGACAGATTTCACTGCTAATCAGTGTAATCTGTCTGTAATATCTGTGCATTCGAAGAGCAGCCAAATCCCTCGTTGGGAAGGCAATCTATATATATAACAACAAACATTTATATCTAAAGAGTGTGGATCACACAAAGATAAGTGTGATGCATTTACACATAATGAAATTATAGTTTGTCTAAAAAATGTAATAAACACACAAATAAATGTAAATATTTTCATGAAATATCTACAACAGGTCTTAAATAAGTCGCTAATTATCAATTCACAAAGAATCTTCGTCAGGCGAGGCTGAACATTTAAAATATCTGAAAAATATTTTTGTTGGTATGAATGCATCGTTCATTTGATGTAAAACATATTAAATACCAAATATTTTTTAATGTATAACAATAATAGGTGTATTATCTACTGAGAAACGTATACATATTAAACTGATATATGTTAGTCTTTGTATGTAAAATGACTATGTTAATGTAAAACAAAAAATAAAAATAAATAAAAAAAAGGAAATTAAATCTATTATATTTACTTTTTAAAACGTTTTCATCTTTTTCATTAAGTCCATCAGGTTCTAGTGATCTGAGCTGGTACATCCATAATCTCACACTGAGTTTTCGGGCTTCTTTGTCCCAAGATGAATT
>MJUU01061770.1:21725-32151 GCA_002080025.1 Modiolus philippinarum | reverse complement strand
AAAAAAAACAACTTCTAAACTGCTGAACGGAAATGTCACGGTTCATCGTCAATGTCACCATGGCAGCACGAACTAGTTTCCGATTGAGCAGATTGCCGTTATGGTAACCTCGTGAAATGGTAAGGATACCAGAAGGGAATTTTTTGGCGTTGAAGTCCGTTGAAACACGAGACATATGATTTAAGTAATCGGAGAATTTTGTGGCAATAATTTTCGAGTTGACTGGGTGACAAAAATGAAGAAAAATGATAGTTTTGCAAAAAATGTATGGGCAAACTGACTCTCGTTATGCTGAGAAACGAAATTACCCAATGAATGAAGTTGATTTTGTCATGTGATCTTTTGGTCGTACAAAAAAGGTCACGTGACAGGCAGAAAAAAAAATCGAAGGCACCAATATATATCTTTGGATGACATTCTTACCATAAGTGCCAGCTTCGCTGGCATATAATGTCTATCAGAGTTGTATGTAGCAAGCATAAAATACGCCAGGAACGAACTGATACATTAATGTAGCATAAGCATTAAAGCATATTATTTCCAATCTTTCAAGCATAATAGATATACTTTCCTAAGTTACAAAGTTCGCGCTATTTAAAACTAATTCTCTATATCAAGATTGTACTACTCAAAAGTTTAATCATTCTAAATTTACGCTCATAGACCAATGGCTATCTACCAAGCTCATAGTAAATCATTACATTAGTAGTTGACCTTTTAACCCCAGTAGCATTTTACAAAAGTCTAAATATACTTTTTTAATTTGAGGCGCCTTATGGACACCCGATACTTCACATCCATACAATAAAATACTACACACATAAATATCAATGTATATGTATTCAGAAATAACGAGTAAGTATTACTCCTTAAGCCAAAAGCGGCCTTTGTTCCTTGTTCAGCACAATCAATGTTTTGAGATCTAAAAAAAATACAGTTATAGTGTAAAAGAACTCAAAGATAACAAAAATAATAACAATATCTATAAAGTTGTTATTATAAAACCACTTCTCAACATCTCTAACGTTTCCACTTTTACGGAAAACAACAATCTTTTGTTTTCTTTATATTAACAGATAAACCCCATTTCTTTGTATAAATCGACAAAGATTTTGTAGTCTGTCGATAGATTCGGACATCAAAATCATATCGTCCGCATACATCAATAAAATAATATAATGTCTTTGAATTCAACTGGAGTATCGCCGTTGTTTATAAATTCTTAAATAAAATGAAAAAAAATGGATGATAAAACCTCCCCTTGCATAACACTAAGGTTATTTGTAAAATATTCAGAGTTAAACCCATTGAATCTAATATATGATTTTACACTAGTATACACAGATTTCAAAACATTCAATAATTTTCCTTTGACTCCTAATTTTGCAATCTTATACCATAAACACAAACGATTTACCGAGTCGAACGCTTTTAGATAATCAACAAAGCAACAATATAGTCGTTTACCTTTGAAAAAAGTATTTTGTATCACGTAATGTATATAGCACCGCTTTCCGAATAAAAATATTTATTGCACGAAAAACGCGTTATCGTTTTGAGAGCAATAAATATTTTAATGAGTAAGGCGGTGCTATATATGATTTGTGATATGACCAATGAAAACAAAATGTTTTCCCGACAGTGCTGATAATTAGTAACGGGTAGCAATTAGCGCGTGATTTTAAACATGCACACTTTTTAAGGGTAGATTGATCGTTTGATATTATATGCATTATAAGGGAATAAGTGTTCTATTTACCAATTACACGTATATATTTCCGTATTTGTTATTTTGTTATATTTTCCGAAATTGTCTAAGGATCTACAAAAAAAGAATTTGACGAAATATACTTTCGCAATGGTAAATCCCGAGAGGGTGAGGAGGTCGGATCCCCCTTTTTCTAAAAAAAAATTAAAAAATGAAAATTTCATGTTACCCTCCTGGGGGGGGTAAATTCCCCTAATTATGGTATACGGGGATGTGCCGAAAAATTCGGGTCTGTTTTTGCATGAAATATATAAATTTAGTGTGCACTAAACCCAATTGTATATAAATTTGCATAGAAAAAATAATTTATATGAATTTTGGTGTAAAAACACAAAAATGGCAATTTTTTTTACAATATTTCACGTATTTAATGCTTTGTTTCTTTGACTTGTATAATTTTCATGTTCAGCTGATGGTATTTTAGTATATATAGATCCTAGATTTAGTGTTGTTATATAAATTTGGGGTATGTTTTAAGTACGTGAGTATATAAATTCGGCTGCATTTCATTTGCGAACTTTTTTGAATTAGGTAGGATATCATTTGCGCACTTTTTAATATTTCATTTGCGCACAAATTTTCTTTCATTTGCGCATTTTTATCATTTTGCTATTTTTTAAACATACATCCAAAACGATGTACAGACTTCGCAGACTATGTTGTTGTGTCATACATACAATCATAAGCTTTATTTCCACCATCCTTATGGGCAAATCTCCTTCACTTGAGTCACGTCGAACAACCAATGGACCGGAGGCTTTTCACGGGCATTAAAATGAACAGTTTTATACAGCACATCCATCAGTCTTTGGTTTTTTTAGACGTAATTTTGCAACTTCAGACGACCACTTACATCAATAACCGGGGAATCGAAACAAAGGCAATACCTCGACGCGAACAGAGAGAAAAGAAAGCTCGACTTTATGATGAATACATATGAAAAATTCAGGAGTGGCGATATAGAGAGAAAAGATTTTGTAAAACACTTGGATATAAATTTGCTGCTTCCACCGATCTTAAAGTTATACTTTTCAGTTCCATTTTAGTGCTATACATAAACTTTAACATTGAGGTTTTTATTGTCTTATAAGCTTTTATCTTGTTAATAAAACAACGAACTATATATATATCATGCTCAAAATCCTATTTCCACCTTCCCACAGTGAGCAGGGGAGAACAGACAAATGTCCGGCCAACGGAAGGGGTGTAGCTTAAGATATCTTTATGAACATTAAATTGTTTTTTTGTTCAGCTATATGATATATCCTGGTAAAGAAACGTGCGCAAATGAAAAAAATAAAATGTGCGCAAATGAAATAAAAAAAGTGCGCAAATGAAATAAAAAAAGTGAGCAAATGAAATACAAAAAGTGCGCAAATGAAATAAAAAATGTGCGCAAATGATATGCAAAAGTGCGCAAATGAAATGCACCGATAAATTCGTGGGCAAGTTTTTGAGATCGAACTGGCACATCCCTACCTGAAAATATACTGAAAATTAAATACCGAAATTCTGTGAATTTTGATTCTGCATATGCGCATTTCGACAACTTATGTCTCTTCAGTGCAGATAAAATCTAAATGTTTGGAAGACCATAAAGTCAAAGATGTTTAAAAACTGTTAGTGAACAAATTACCAAACATGATCTAAATAGAAAACCAAAATCAGCTAGGGACAGAGCTTTGCATGAGGAAGATTCTCCTTAGTTTCAATAAAATTTACAAAAAATAGATATTGTAAGGTTCCTAATAGACTTGGCTTTCGGGTCAGCACCGAAGAACTAATTACTGGGTTGGTGAATACCCTTGGGGACTAAGTCAACCAGCAGAGGCATCAACCCAATGGTAACAAACAAATAAATACAAAAGTAACTGTGAATATTGATTCTGCATATGCGCGTTTCGACAACTTATGCCCAAGTTACCTCCCCCCACCCGTTATGAACTTGCAATTAATTGACTATATATTGTAATGATTGGACTACTAAGATGTGTATCGCACTAACGTCGATTTATTGGGGGTTAAATCTGTCGTAATAAGTGAATGGTATCAAGGCACAGTCGTTTGCCCTCGGAATTACTTATTACGATAGTAGATTATTGACTTAATTTCTTTTGTTTCCTTTTGTTTTTGTTTTTTTGTGTTTTGTTTTTCAGAAGTCAGTTTCCGTTATGTAATCCGTGAAAAGGGGAGAAGCTTCAACTGTGTATTAACTGAATTTGCATAAAATTAATGCACTGTTGGTAGCTCCTACCACTCCTATAAGGTTCAATGTATTCTGTGGAGCGAAAGTTTGATTATACAATAACAAGAAAGACTGTTATTTAATGTGCTGTTGAAGCATTCATATTAAAAACGCAAAACAATTGCATCTACTTACTGTACCAACTACGGAAACCAAACTGGGCATCAATCAATATATCATTACTATATGACCATTTCAATAACCTTAAATTCAAAATTGACGAGAAGAGTTTACCCTAGTTATTCACGAGATTAATACCCCTGTAATTTGCTGGGTCATTAACTTCTCCAGACTTAAACACTGGTACCAAAATAGCTTTAGACCATGAAGACGGAAAATATCCTGTATCCAATATTTTTTTACTTTTGACTTAACCTTAAGATATTTGCAATGTGGACATTAGTAGTTCCCTAGCAGATTGTGGCATGTATTTATAATTTTCAGCCATTGTAGGTGTTTCCTGTTGTCCCTTTTTATTTCATTTACACGAGAATGTGCATCGTGAGCTACAATAACCGTCGTGTGATCTTTACCTTGAGGTCAAATATTTTTTTTTTAAACTGTTGAAATGTATGCACCAGAGAACTTTTTAATTTCTAACTAGACTTAAGATACTTTGCATGTGAGTCTATGATAAATTAAGACGACCAAATTGTGATCAGGTACCAGGTCCTTTTGCAACCAACACTTCTCCGAAACGTCGGTGGTACGTTTCCGGTGCTCTGCCGAACTAATCAAAGATTTATTCAGGAGATTTCTGCCGATGTGTTGCTCGGTATCACAGGTGTCGGTGTTGACGACAAAACTACATGGACTTTTCCATAATTTGTGCGTGAGATCGTTCTGGAAAACATCGTAACAATCAAGCCTTTGAGAAAGCTTTCCAATTCGTATCCGTGGAATCCTTGGCCATTTCTTCTTCCCTCCTGAATCTTTTGGTAGACGGTTTAACGTAGCAATCCGTCTATCGATGGTTCTCGACACCTCACTCGTGTGTAAATATCAAGTAGCATGCGCCAAAGGCTATCAGATTCGATTCATTTCCGTTGGAGTCTCCCGGGTCCGGAATAAAATCGTCGTCCTAAATACCTCCCCAGATGTCCTTCTGTAATCTCGAGTTAAAGGGCATTTAGGCATTTAGGTCCACCTCCGAGTATGTGTGAGGTCTTTTTGAGGCTTCATCGAACCTTACCATCAGGAGATGTCTATATTTCAACTATTTTTCAAATACATCTACCTTCCCAGCGAGGCGACGGGTTGGAAATCGACGGGATTATAGAAGAGCAAGAGGTCGTGAAAGTTTGGTAGTGTCAATTCCGAAAAATAAGTTCTGATTCTGGGCCACCATTGACTGGCTCTGGTGATGCAATCCTTTCGTGAAGATATCGTTGATGCGGTGACCTTAAGTTGAGTTCGACATCTTGTCTTTTACGAGCAATGTCCTGGTTTGGGCATCTGAGAAGTGGTTTGTGTCCAAGTCGTTTGGAATGCTGTGAACCAATTCCATTTTGGGAGGCACTACTTCTCCGATCTCGCTGTAGAGGGCTTAGCCAATCATTCCTTTCATGGACAAGGTCGCTATTCGCCTTGACTTTACGTTACCTTTCCCTCACAAATGGCACGCAATTTCTTTGCTTCAGAAGGTTTGTCCGGCAACGATCATGGTGAACGACAGTCAAAAACATGAAACTCCCACCCTGTGGTGATGTGGGTTGTGGTGGACTTGGTGAGGGTGGCGGTGGCGGCAGATCTGTTTTTCGAAGACTTCTTCTGTTGTTTCTTCGTTTTGCGTACCTACGATTTGAAGTAGTAGAAGTTAGACGTCTCTGAAATACGACTCTACCCTAACAATATCACGAATTGCGTAGACCTTCCTCGTAGGATATTCGAAAGCCGGAACAAATGTCATCTCCAAGAATGCATGCTCCTGTCCTGGGTGATCGAGATAGACGGATTCAGAAACTACAGTCCCTCCTCACAACGGGAAAAGATGCAGCGAGCCTTGCTTGTACGAACCTCCAGTGAAAGTCTCAAACAAACCATGTAGTTTCATCGTCAACACCGACGCATGCGATCGCCGTTGCACTGGGTGGTATTTTGCTCGACAGAGCATTCCAGTATGAGCTGAAACAAATTTACGGATGAATTTAGGACAATAAATTGTGTTGTTGTTCCACAGCCTTAATTTTTGACTAATTAAATGTGAACAAGACCAATTACATGTCTGGACCTGCGTCACCGTCACTCATGTTCAACTGAGAATTTGTTTTTTTACCCCAACCTAACAGAATGTCACGTATAGGTTTACCAATTCAACCAAGTATTCATTTACCTTATTACCAAAACATTCTTCAAATGCAAGTTTTAATTGAGATTATATTAAGTTTAACCCTTTTATTGTTATAGACAAAAAAAAAGAAGAAAAAAAAATTCTAAGTACAAAGTTGACCAAAGAATAAAATGAAAATAGTCCATATCACTTCAGCAAAGGTGAAAACCAANTATAGGTTTACCAATTCAAACAAGTATTCATTTACCTTATTACCAAAACATTCTTCAAATGCAAGTTTTAATTGAGATTATATTAAGTTTAACCCTTTTATTGTTATAGACAAAAAAAAAAGAAGAAAAAAAAATTCTAAGTACAAAGTTGACCAAAGAATAAAATGAAAATAGTCCATATCACTTCAGCAAAGGTGAAAACGAAACCTGAGTTTCAAATAAACACATACTTTGAATCTTTATGAGAAAATATGTGAAAGCAATGCAAAAATTCAAGAATAGCTGCTTATGATCAGTGTGTACAAACACTGCAATGTCTCTGAACAAAACTGAGTACCATGATGATATAATATGATACATTATAATACAAAGTTCAAGTTCAATAATAGATAAATTTGACATTTTTAAAATCAAAACTGGCCTAAAGGGGTGGTTCACATCATCAATTTCTTCAAACAAGAGTGCAAGCTTTCAGAATTATTTTGACAGAGATGTGAATGTTTCAGATTACACAAACCAGACACTGTAATGTTAAAATATGCTGAAAAATGACCAAGTTCAACAATGAATAGATTCACCATTTTTCATTCAAATCTGCCCACAAAGGATGGTGCACATCTGCATTGTGTTCAAAACAACTGTGCAAAGTTTCAAAAGCATCATGTTTAAGGTGTATGAGTTTCAGATTACACAAACTTGGCACCCCAAAAGCATAATGTTAAAATTTGATGAAAAAATGACTAAGTTCAAAAATGGATTAATTCGACAATTTTCATCCAAATCCCACTAAAAAGGGAGGTGCACATCTTCAATGTATTCAAAACAACTGTGCAAAGTTTCATAGGCATCAGGTATAAGCTGTTAGAGTTTCAGATTACACAAACTCAGTACCGTAATGCTAAAATTTGATAAAAAAATGACTAGGTTCAACAATGAATAAATTCAACAATTTTTATCCGAATCTCACCAAAAGGGGAGGTGCACATCTTCAATGTGTTCAACACAACTGTGCAAAGTTTCAAAAGCATCAGGTATAAGGTGTCAGAGTTTCAAATTACACAAACTCAGTACCATAATGTTAAAATTTGAAGAAAAAATGACTAAGTTCAACAATGGATTAATTCGACAATTGTTATCCAAATCTAACAAAAAGGGGAGGTACACATCTTCAATGTGTCCAAAACAACTGTGCAAAGTTTCAAAAGCATCAAATATAAGGTATTAGAGTTTCAGATTACACAAACTTGGTACCCCCCAAAGCGTGACGGACGGACGGAGTCGAGCGGCTCCTAGACCTGCGGTCACCGTTGGTGACGCAGGTAAAAAGCTAGAACACGCCCAACACAGATATCTTTTATATTCCGAGTTCTAAGCAGGCCTCCCATGATACAGAACATAGTTATCTTCCATCTACATTTACCACTCTTGCTTATGCAAGATATTTCTAGAAATGTTAATTACTGTCTTTCTTGGTCACTTGGGCTTATAGAGACCGTTGATCGAAACAAAAGCTGCTTCCATATTCAGGCATTTTCAAATTTGGTCACGTGCTACGTTATCCTATTTTCAATATGGTTATGTAGGGATATTTCGATTCGGGCAAAAATAAAGCGTTTACTTTATTTGAACGTGTCTCCCATATATGGCAAAGTGATATCCCTCCTCACTTTTAAATTTTGTTCTATAGAACAGTGTAGATTTGTAAACCGTACTACGCGGTCACCATATTTGAACGTTAACCGCTCAAACTGGTGATAGGGCCGTCTTAAACTTACTATGAGGTATGGAAAAAGGGCATGCTGAAGGCCTCATGGTGACTTCAAATTAAAGAACGGCAAAAAGACATTTTTCAATTCCTTGGCTCTCTTGAGATGGAATCCCTAAAAGAATTCTGCTTGCGAGAGATGAATTCTTGCTATATATATAAGTGGGGACAGGAGGGGGTCTGATCCCGGAATCCCGACTTTATTTTTTTCTAAATCCCGAAATCCCGAACTACAAAGAAACTTAAAGACTGATGAAATCCCGATTCCCGCTGAATAAATTTCCCAAAATCCTGGGCTTTAATCATAAAAATCCCGAAATTCCGGGCTTATCCCGACATCCCGAAAAAGGCCCTGCCCCCATCATATAAGGACTACTATGATTTTACCTGTAGTGTGCTTTTCAATACAATATTATAAAATAAAATAATTGAGAATATTGCTGTTAATATAAGCATATAAAGTGAAGCATTTCAAATTTAATTCAGAAATTTTATTGCAAAATAATTCTATTGGAATTGGGCAATATGCGATTGAAAAAATACATGGCAAAACGACCAAACTACATGCTGAAAAAAGTTTGAGATTGAAACATTGGCAAAGTCAGATGCAAAGCAATCTATGAAATAGAGAAATCAAGTTGGGGTATTATATGTTATTCGGGAATCTTCACAGGGGATACGGGTTCATATTCCCTGTCTGTGTTTTATATCATCTGAGCCGTCAGGCGAAGGGGATATAGGGCACAGACAGGGAATATGAACCCGTATCCCCTGTGAAGCCCGAATAACTTTTATATTCTGCTAGAAGTGCTATAATTTTTCTATTAAAAGCGTTTAAAAATTGTGATTTTGCTACCATGGGGATACGGTCTCATATCCCCTGCCAAGGTAACCAATCAAATTGCAGGATTTACCTGGATATTTCACTTCAGCAGAATATTATTCATATTTACAAATCAGTAATGCATGACACGTTTCCGTTCCAGTCATGAAGCGATCTCCTCATACATTGAACAAGTCTATGCAGTCCTAGTTGCGGGAATTTTTACCATTCTGGAAGTAAAGAATTGCATAATTCGACAATGTTCTGACACTTAGAGTCACGCTCATTAACTTTTCAGCAAACGTGTCCAATAAGATTCATTTCTGGAGACAAAGTAGGCTACCGTTATGTCTCTTCTAACGTCCATTCAATGTAGTCATAAAAATACGCACCCTGTTCATTATTTGAAACATTGCTTACGTTAAAGTTATGAAAATTACAGACGAGTTCAATTTCCCGCCAATTTTTAAACACTCATATCTAAAACAATTACATCGAAAACCTATAATTTTTAGGCTTAAATTACTTCTTTATCAATTTTCTCACAAAAATCATATATATTTAAGATCCTTTTATTTTAACATTCAACAACGAACATCCTTAACCGGTAGTCCCGATCTCTGTCGTTCATTAACGATTCCTATGTCAAGTAAACGTCGCACAAAAGGGATGATTACAGAGTGGTTTACATTGAACTGCGACATGCCTCTGAGTCATACCACCTCGAACCATATCAGCAGCTTGCCATCTCTCAGCAGCAGATAGTTTTCGACATGTTATATCCAATAGACCACTTTCATGTTTATTTCTTATCCCGAAATTTGGCTCCGTTTTTATAACGTTTTCCACAAAGGGAAGTAACCTACTGACCCGACAGTCAGGTTTACGGTTCCATTGTAATAAGGGACAGCAGCAGATAGTTTTCGACATGTTATATCCAATTTATCATTTAGATAGTAGATTTTTACCCGTTATGACTTTTAACTATCGATTAAAAAGGGCACCAAAGCAGCTATCGATAAAAAAAAGGGTACCAATCTTTGTTTTTAAGGTGTCTGCAGGGTACTGATTTCCTATAATAGAATTTTGTGAAATTTTCTGTTTAGAAATATAATTGTATTATTGTTCAAAATGTAAAATAAAATTTGGGGATCGCCACCAGTTTAAGCGCAAAAACTGAAATTGAAAATTTTAGGATTATGCATAGAAATGATAAGGAAAAATATAAGTCATTTGTTCAGAGAACAAATGTAGGTCTACCCGAAGAAAATTTTTAGCAAAGTCTCGTAATAAGTGTTTTGGCTTGATGAAACAAGAAAAATT